>CM068348.1:3850000-3987500 GCA_034769755.1 Odontamblyopus lacepedii
CATTCACCTTCACAAATCTGTGCTCAGATCCACATCAGAAAATGAATTTTTAATTGTAAAATCTGAACAAGTTCATTCTGTTCTTTCTCCAGGACTGTTATCAGAACAGTTTTCCTTAAGCAGAAATCTGCTCTGTTGATGGTCACAACAGGGGGAGAGGACGGCAGCAAAGCCAAGTCCAAAGTAGTGAAGTTTGACTTTCTCATGCAGAATGCCCAAAGGATCCTCCGCCCAGTCGTTATCGTTAATCTTTGTTGTAATGGCACTTGCAGATGTCGCACGAGTGAGGAAAAAAGGTAACAGTGCCATGCTATGGTCTTAATCGATTTAACTTCTGTTATTATTCTTATTATAGATCCACGGGTGCAAAAAGGTGCAAAGACAATACCTCCTTTAAAGGTTATTACAACAAAGAATTACCCTGTGGAGATTTTGTACAGAGAATTTAACTTCTATCCAGAACCGTGCACTTTTTGTTTTACAGAAAATGAAATGTATTTTTTTAACACTTATTTTATACGGCAAAGGAAAAACTAAATTTGTTTGGGTGTGAAGACGTTTGGCAGCTGTGGCTTCTTCAGCTGTGGTCAGACTCTGGTGCCTGAAGTTTCAGTTCCTCCTCCCTCACACACCAGCAGATCTAATTTATTTGGAAATTCATTTTAATATGCAAAAAGAACAGCAATACATGTTTTTACAAAGGAGCAAAATTATAGCATCAAGAAAGTGAAGATTCTGTTAATAAAACATAAATGCATTCATTATTTAACTGTACATATGGACTTTTTACATTGAATAATCAGCACTGCCTTATTTTTATTTTATTTTATTCTTTATTTATCCAGGTAAGTCAGTTGAAAACATTCTCATTTACAATGAAGACCTGGTCAAGCTGCAAGGCAAAATAATAATAATTAAAGCCGCTCGCGGCAATGATGGCCCTCGCCCCGGCGCGCACGCCCATGCCAGGCAACCGCTGAGGTCTTGTGACCGCCCTGGCACGACTCTCTCCTCCCGACAGCTCGTCCCCCAGAAAAATTACATAGGGCACCTTTAATATTTGAAAATGGGAACGATCTAGAGCAAAATTATAGAAACTAGGCCACAGGTCACATGACTTTTATAATCAAGAGCACTGTCAGACTAAGACTGTGCATAAAAACAGACCTTCCAACAGAAAAGTTACATAGTGCACCTTTAAACATATTTTTTGGGGGGGGGGTATTTGCGCCCTTTGTGGCCAACCATGGAAAATACCCCATATCCATAATGTATTTTTTTGGTCGTAGACACGCATAGAATTTAATACCCATATTTGGTACAAATCCGATAATGTTGATGTTTCATGTCTGGATAGGGGGCGCAATAGAGTTCACTTTTCATATACTTTATAGTTTATTATATTCAGTCCATGTTCAAGCTTTAGTGATTCAGATTTCAGCACAATCAGACAAAGTCTGTGCGTGTAGTAATTTTTGAACTATTTATTGGGGGAGTCTTTGAGCCCCTGCTGGCCAACCGTGGGAAACACCCCATATCCATAATATATATATTTGCTTGCTTTGATACAGAGAATTGAATACTCAAATTTGGTACAAATCCGATAATGTTGACGTTTCACGTATACACTAGGTGGTGCTACAGAGTTCACTTTTATTATATTTCATATTTCATCACATTCAGGCCGGGATCACACAATAGTGATGTGAGTTTGAGCTCTGTAGGCCAAAGCCTGTGACCGTGAGAGGTCATCAAAGAAACAGGAAACGAAGGTGTTATTCGCCGGCGTGCTACGGACAAACCGTGAAAAAGTGCGCTGAGAAAAATGATGCGTTTGTGGAGCCACATCTGTAGATGTGACGTGTCAAATCTGAGCTCGTTTGGACCAAAACCAAGACACTTGAAGACTTTGGCGTACACGCAGTCAAAATGGCGGTGAATTTTTGATCCAATATGGCCGACTTCCTGTTAGTCACAGGGCGGTGTGACAATGACATTTTCTGCTTGTCTCCTTGTTTTCTATCACTGTCCTGAATTTTGTCGGCCTACGCCAAAATATGCTTTTCAGCTCCCCATAGGCTTTCAATTTTTGACTTTTCCAGGGGGCGCTGTCGAGTAAGGGCACTTTGGGCATTGTCGCGATGCGCGTTTTATCAAATTTTTCGCCAGACCAGTCGATTTGATACCCCCATGTGAGACTTTTCGTCGATGTTCAGGGGGTCAAAAATGCGATCATTTTGGCGGAAGAATAATAATAAAAACAAACCAACGAAGAACAATAGCCCTCGCCACTTCGTTAGGCGAGGGCCAATTAAAACATGTACAATACAATACAAAAATTCATACATTATAAAAAGAACAATTAAAACAAAACCAATTAAAAACATGTGCACTGATCATTCACTGTTGCAGAAATTAGGTGTTTAAAAGATGCAATTGACACAAAGAAGGAAAGTTTAACAGTTTGCTGTAAATGATTCCAGTCATTTGGAGCAGAAAACTGAAATGAAAATTGACCAAAGGCTGTACGACCTTTGGGGACAGAAAGGGTTTTCAGAATCAGAATCACTTTTATTCATCCCCGAGGGGAAATTTCCTTTGTTACAGATGCAACCGACCAAGAGCATGTAGATCGAACAAGTTACAAAAATAAGATCAGATAAATACAATAAGATAAAAGATAAAAGAGCTCTCTCTGAGAAATTATTTACGTCAGTGACAGAAGTATGTCTGCACTCCAACCGTGGAGCCACAGGAGGACGTCATGGTCCCCATACCTCAGTTCTCTGTTAAACATTCAACAGCCCAGCCGCTCCCTGCACTCCAGCCAGTACATATGTGGAGCCACAGGAGGACGTCATGGTCCCTGATGTTAGTTCAGGTGCTGCAGGTTTTGAGTTGATGGGAGAAACCGGAGCCTGGAGGAAACCCATCCAGACACGGGGAGAACATGCAAACTCCACACAGAAAGGCCCGGGCGACCCGGGGATCGAACCCGCAACCTTCTGCTGTGAGGCCTGAGTGTTGCCACTCAGCCACTGTGCCGCCATTATAAAATATTATATTATAATATTTTAAGAACATATATTAAAATATTATAATATAAAATAGTCTGAAAGGATTTTAATAATAAATAGGCGTATTCATTATTATAATGAGCCTCAGGCGTATTTCTCAGTCCCTCTGAGCCTCTTCGTCCCGACTCCTGTAGCGTCTTTTTCTACTGAAGCTGTGCTGCAGGCGTCTTCCTCTTCTGCTCAGTCGTTCACTGATGCTCGTTGTTGTTTCCTTTAAGCTTTCGTCTTTCTTACATTTATAGCTGTGGATAAATTCTTCATGTAAAAATATTTGTGAAAAAGGTGTTTTCCTGTGGTTGGTGTGGTGACTGAAAAACTGTTGGCTAAGGCTAAGGCTAATGCTAATGCTAGCTGTGACTGTATTGTTTTGTGAGGGTTTTGTTGAACTTGTTTTTTGTTTAACAGCACAAACCTGCTCCCCTGTTGCTCCAGCACAGTCAGCGGGGTTAAAATAAAGATAAAGTGATAAAGTCCATCCATCCATCTTCTCCCGCTTAATCCGGCTGGGTCGCGGGGGCAGTGTGCTGCCCAATACTCATAGCACCTGACCCCCCCTATTAGTGATAAAGTGTATTATATAAACAGTA
This sequence comes from Odontamblyopus lacepedii, assembly GCA_034769755.1. Classification (NCBI taxonomy): domain Eukaryota; kingdom Metazoa; phylum Chordata; class Actinopteri; order Gobiiformes; family Gobiidae; genus Odontamblyopus; species Odontamblyopus lacepedii. Next base: position 3,853,665 of record CM068348.1, read on the forward strand.
TTTCCTCTGTGAGTAATCGCACTTTGCCGGTTTTCTTATGCACTGCAGATGTTACACCTGTAATATGGCATCTTCTTGGTCTTGCTGTTGTTCTCTGTTCCATTTCTCCAGATGGTTTTTTTCTTCTTCTTCTTCTGCTGGTGGTGGTGGTGACTGAGGCTTTTCCAATCCAAACATGTTTGTCTTAATGATGAAAATCAGTACAACTGCACCCACTGAGAGGAAAAATAAAACCCCAGCACTGATCACAATGGCTACAGCCTTCAAGGCTCTTTCTCCACATTCAGCGTCAGACTGTGGGGTTCCTTCTTTCACTGTGACTTTGTCCTTCTCCTCACACCTGGAACACAGTCACAGCGTGGACTTTTATATGACATTATATTACATATACACATTATATTGGACTTACTGTGTTCAGCATCAGATAAACTGATTGTCCAAGTGTAACAGGAAAATAAAACAAAAGGCAAACTACTGTGGCACAGACAGATTACAGTGATGTCATTTCAAACATTTTTTTACTCTGACTTGCAACTCCACTAAAGCTGTATTCACATTCTGAAGTTTGTGTCTTTCACCGTTTTTAACAGATTAATTTGGGAAAAAAAACATTTTTGTTTATTTGTACTGAAAGAATTTTGTGCCAGTCTTTGTTTCATGTGGAGAGTTCCAGTAATTACAGAGACATGAACCATAAACCAGGTCAACGAATCTGTAACCTGACAGCAAACTCCACCTGAATGTGACGTTCAAATGTTTTTCTAACTCTCATTTGGTGGAGTTAATAGAGGAAAAACTCTATTGGTCAGTTTAGTCTCTTTGGGCGCTTATTTGTTCCACAGGCCATTAGAAGGTCCGGGTTTGATCCCCGGGTCGACCAGGCCTTTCTGTGTGTTCTGTGGGGGCCCCAGGGGTCGGTCCCTTTTGTTCAGTCTCTACATGCTGCCCCCTACAGGCCAGTTAATACGCAGCACTAATGTGTCCGACCACAACTACGCAGACGACACTCAGATCTATGTCTCACTGCAGCAGGACTATGGACCAGTGGACTCACTCTGCCACTGCTCCAACAGATCAGTGTGTGGATGAAAACAACTTTCTCCAGATAAACTCAGACAAGACACAAGTCACAGTGTTTGGCCACAGAAACAAAGAGACAGTGTCAGCAGTTACCTCCAGTGTCTCTCTCTAAAACCTGCAAATCAGGCCAGAAATCTCAGGGTAATAATGGACTCAGACTTGAACTTTAACAGCCGCATCAAATCAATAACATCTGCAGCTTTTACCATCTAAAAAACAGCAGAAATCACAGGTGTCTAAAGCACCTGGAGAAACTTATCCCTGCGTTTGTCTCCAGTAGGTTAGATACTGTAACGGCCTCACTGGCCTCTGCAAACGAGCTGTGAAACAGCTACAGAACATCCAGAACATCCAGAACATCCAGAACATCCAGAACATCCAGAACACTGCAGCTCGGGCAGCTTAATTTTCATTCCACTCTTCTGTCCAATTTAATGTCTTTCTCTTTTTAATTTTATGATTATTTATGTTTTGATTTGTTTCTATTGTGATTTTAATGTATTTCTTATGGTGTAAAGCACTTTGAATCACTTTGTGTTCAAACTGTGCTGTACAAATAAACCTACCTCACCATGGTGACAGTGCAGTGACGGTGCAGTGAGGGGACAGTGAGGGGACAGTGAGGGGACAGTGAGGGGACAGTGAGGGGACAGTGAGGGAACAGTGAGGGAACAGTGAGGGAACAGTGAGGGAACAGTGACGTGTCTGTCACTTTTGTGTGAAAAATAAAAGACTGTCTTTTATTTTTCACACAAAAGATGGACAGAAAAAAGTATACCGTGTGTGTGTGGAAAGACAAACAAACAGAGCCGTACTGTGTGTGTGTGGAAAGACAAACAAACAGAGCCGTACCGTGTGTGTGTGGAAAGACAAACAAACAGAGCCGTACCGTGTGCGAGTCCGACAGACCGACAGAGTCCCGTCAGAGAAGGAGCCGGAAGGACACGGGGAGCACACAGTGTCTGCAGAGGAGCTCCCTGTGGACAGAGGGTTAGGGTCACACAGTTAGAAATGTGCTCGTATGAACAGAAATGTGCTCGTATGAACAGAAATGTGCTCGTATGAACACAAATGTGCTCGTATGAACAGAGAAGCTTGGTGTTATTTTCAATGCTCCACACACTGCAGATCATGTAGTATTTTCAGTGACTGTTATTTTTGGTGTATTGTGGCCCAGTGACCCCAGCCTCACCTGCTCCTCCAGCTGTGTACCCCTGACCAGGACGAGCTCATTGGACGGGTCAAACCCTCTATGAAATGAATGAAGTAAGAGCAGGACACACCTCTGTGTGCTGCACTCTCAGGTTAACTGGCCTCACTTCAGTCCCGTCGCCACTGGCTCTTGTTCATATATAAACCTCGCTCGGTCTCTCCCTCCATATCTGCATCAGTTACTGCAGCAGAAACTCCCCTCAAGATAAAATGATCCTCACGACTCCTCAAACTGAAAGCTCCAAAAACCAAGTCTTCATTTGGCCTGATGTCTTTTCATTTTGCTGCTGCAAATGATCAGAACTCATATGAAAACCCTCTGCATATGGATACTTTGATTTCACTTTCTGCATTTAAACACAGATTGAAGGACATTTTTAAGGAGTCGTGTAAATGTTTCGTTGACTGATCATTAATTTATTGCTTACTGTCTGTGTGAATATGTTTATTGTTTTCTTCCCCTTCCCTTAAATTGTTCCAGGTCAACACTGTAAATAAGAATATGTTCTTAATGTTTAGCCTGGTGAAATAAAGGTTAAATGAAATGAAAATTAAATAAAATAACCCTTAAGCTTTAGTATCTGGGTTTTATTCTGCTCAGACCCACTCGGTAAAGTTCTCTGGAGACGGTTTGTCGTGGGCCTGTGTGGATTTGCCTCGCTGGAAGCTGCTGAGCTCCTGTCCTCACTGATCCACACAAACACCAGCTCAACACAAAGCAGAACAACGATGTTCCTCCCTGGGGCACATCGGACCCCAATGAGGAGAGTGTAATCAACATATCAGGAATATCAGTCAAACGAATCTACCCGCGGCTTGTCCAAAGACCTGTCATGCTGAAGCTCTATATACTGCACTAACATGGATGACAGAGAGCGCCTGGAAGCTTTACAGCACCTCCTACAACAGACGGTCCATCTCCCCCTACAGAGTGGACTCAAAAACAATGTGCTTCTGTTCCAGGATTGACTCTACAGACAGACCACAGGCACAGCCATGTGCCCCAGGTTTATATATGTGGGAGGAGAGGAACTTCTATGAACAAACAAACCACTTTAAGGACAATATCCAGTGGTACGGGCGCTACACTGATGACCCCTTTTTTCCTCTTCAAAGGAACATTTGACTTTGGGTCAGTTGTTTATTTGATGTTTTAATGAAAGTGACTCTTCAGGACACGTGTGTGGAGAACAGTGGCCTGGGCTGGGATCTATCGGGATCTGTTACACAGTGGAGACAAGACTCCAGCCTCCGCAGAGGGAGAAGCAGCTCGTTTAATCCAGTAGAGTCTATATTAGGAGTGAGTTTCTTCTCACGCTGACCTGGTGTTTGGACGTATTCTCCGGGGCGACAGAGCGAGTGTTTCCGGGACAGTTCACAGCTCCTCTCGTCGGACAGCTCCACACAGAAGTGCCCCTCCTCAGACTCACACACGGCGTTAGAAATGGACGCACACAGAACCTTCATTCTGAGGCCAGAACCTGGGGACAACAAACACAGTTACACACACAGTTACACACACAGGTGCACAAGCTGAACTCTGTCCCATCTGAAGCTAAAGTCCGTCACTAGAGGAGGTGAATTCTGTCAGAAGCCAAAAAACGGCACAGATCAGTGTTTCCTTGGTGGAGATCTCACTGTGGCAGTGAGTCTGTCAAGGCAACAAACTAGTGTAGTGATGGGGGCAATTTCTGAACTTCCACGTAAAACACCAATTTGCTTCACAATGAAGAAGCTTAACTCCACTTTAACCCATCTGACAACAGCCACGAGTCTAACAAACAAAACGCTCTGCCTGGTTCACTCATTAGTGTCTGGAAACGTTAGAAAACAATTTTATAAGCACCTCACACTTCCCTCTGCTGATTTCCCACTGCACAGGCCATTTTCACTGCTTATTTACCAGTGAATTATATTTTATGAAAAATGCTAAAAAATACTTTCCCGAACCATTTTCTTTCAACAACTTTCAGTTTCTCTTCTTCACCGTCAGTAGTTGATCTTCACTTGTTGCTTCTGGCAGCTCGAGCCTCTCACCGCCGCTGGAGTCGACAGACTCACTGCCACAGTGAGATCTCCACCGAGGAAACACTGATCTGTGTCGTTTTTTGGCTCCTGACAGAATTCACCTCCTCTAGAAATGACTTTAGCTTCAAATGGGCTGAGTTCAACTTTAAACACAGTTACACAAACACAGTTCCGTATTTGCATTTTTAGCGTATCGATTATCATTCTTAAATCTCCAGCAGAGACATATTTAGTTTTGTTCGACCTGCTGCCTAACGAGGACACGTGAAGCTTTATTTGAACACTTTAATACAAAGGGGCGACTGCACAAACGTGACTACAGCTCTGTCAAAGTGGTAAGAAGGCTGTGGGCAAGTCTGTAAATTAAAAAAATGAACTTTGTGGAAAATAATCAAAAATATCGGCAGAGTTTATCATAGTCATCGTTGCCTCTGGGCTCCAAACAGTATCAGTCATGTGGTCGATCTCTAATAAAAGCTACACAAACACTTCCTCATAACCTGAGGACACCTTTGTGTGTAATTGACTTTTTAAGTTTCAAACGTGTGTGTGTAATCAACCTCTAGCCTTAAAAGTGTTCTGATGCATAAAAACTGTTCTGATGCATGGAAACAGACAAAACACATAAGTAACATACAAATATTCAACATCTGACCTCATCAGTAGGAGTACGTTTAGCTGGAAACATTTACATTTCCAGTCTGGCCCTTTGGCAGAGAAAGAGGAGTGAACACTCAGACTGAAAGTGAAACTAAAGTGTCTGGTTATAAACATGCTCAACTGGTTTATGATTGTAGATTATTATAGAACTGGGAATTCAGTGCTTTTTCAGTCAGAATAAATAAAGTGAAAGAGTGAAATTCCTTTATCCACAATAGTTTTAGAAAGTTGAAATGATTCGGCTCCACAGACACGGCTGTTCTCGGCTGTAAAGATTCACAAACTCTTGTTATTCACATTATTTGTTTGTGGAGCTGATCCCAAACACACACTGAAAATAAAATTCACTCTTTTATACAAAACACACAGCAAACATGTAGAAACAACTTTTTGGACATAAAAAATGCTTAATTTAGGGCCTGAGCTACAAAAATGCAAAATCTCAAGTCTGTAAGTAAATTAAAAATCTCCTTATTGCCCTAAAAACAAAAAAAGTGCAGTGGCTCCATGACTTTTCTGGTCCAGTCCTGGAAACAGCTCCTGTCAGGTCCAGGGCCAGAGCCACAGCACTTCTGCATTTCCAGGGTGGAAATTACATTTGGATTTGTTCATTTGGACTGAAATAAACCTTTAAATAAAAATAGAAAGAGATGCACAATTACACACACCAAGATGTGTCATTTTCCATGTGTGTGAGAATTAACTCCACTTAGAGCGACTTTTTCCCTCGTTATAAACACACACAGTCAGAGGAGTCGACCATCTTGAATCACTTCACTCTTTGGCAAAGTTTGGCTCGATCAAAATGGACGGAGCGCATGAGTTTGGGGAAAACAAAGTTCCTATTGGACACTCGTTTTGCTCACGTCATCACACAGCGTGAGTGTGACGTAGGATAAAGCCGCAGAAATGTACGGAAACCTCTGTGTCTGCACTTTCAGAGGGGAAAACGAAGTTTCTGTCTTTTACCGTTACAAAGTTCTGCGGTTATAGAAACATGTTCCTCTGAGTCGTGTACGATATCGTAGGTCTTCGAGGGTTAAGTACAGCACGTTCTGTTAGTCCAGCACTGATAAAGTGGAGTTTACCTGAATCGCAGCTCCGACAGCGCAGACACTCCGTCCTCCCTGAGGGAACGTCCATGTACATCTCACTGTCACACGGGACACAGGATGTGCTGCTAAACTCTGTGCAGTGTTTATCGACTCGATATCCTGTTCCAACAGAGACAGACGGCTGTGAAATATACACATCTGTATGCTAATGATTCTTATTATTCTTAATAAGTGTGGTACATGTGTCCTGTGACTGACCACTCGCCAAACATTTCAGACCAGGACTGGAACACAACAGGAAGGAAATATTACCAACACTGACTGTCGTGAACTTCAAGTCCTGTTCTGCTGTTCCTCTTCACACTCAGAGCTGGAGTCGTGTTTGTTTCATTCACATGTTTGAATCTTTATTATTCGTCTGTTACATCTGCAAAGCTCCAAACGCTCTGTTCCACCTCGTGATGTCATGAAGTGGTTTCCAACCGTTTGAACAGCTCCATTTACCTTTAGTTCAACAGAGATGGGAAATTCCTGTGACCACATGGACTAAAACTAGGACTAAACCAGGACTAAATTAGTACTAAACCAGGACTAAAACAGGTCTAAATCAGTTCCACCCTGTGATGTCATGAAGTGGTAGTTTGACTCCTCTTCGTTCAACAGAGAACAAAAATAATCCAGGTGATTCTAGTGAAGGTGTGTGGAGTTGAAAAACACAGTGCAGCACTTCCTGTATCACCACATGATGACATCACGAGGTGGAACAGAGTTTGAGAGAAGAACTCGTGCTAAATGTGCAGGTTTGTGCGTTAAATGTGTGAATAAGAATTGTAGAGACCAAATGTTGGGCCGTGTTTGTCATTTTACCGACCTTCCTGACGCAGCACACATTTCTTCAGTCTGTAATACCAATATAATCCTCATTTGCTCGCAGACGTTTACAATGAAATCACATTTTAATCATTTTTTCTTGTTGCCCCTGTCCTAAAGCATCTGTAACTGTTGATTTGGGAAGAAATATTAATTATGACCTTAACTGCTGCCACGAACATAACTTGAAAGCAAAACAACTCAAGATACTTCATCAAAAAGGCCTGGAGCGTTTGGACCAATCAGACCGCGGCCTGGAGCGTTTGGACCAATCAGAGCGCGGCCTGGAGTGTTTGGACCAATCAGAGGGCGGCCTGGAGCGTTTGGACCAATTATTAAATCCATTATTAAATCTTAGACAAAAAGATGAATAATCCAGTCGAGATCCAGTTTGACAAAAGTGTAGGTTATCATTAGCCCATCAACACTCATGTGCCTGATTATTATTTATGACACACATCACTTTGTTCTGTCCCAGTTGAGATGATGGTAAAGAGTTGGCACATACCGGCTGGACACATGGGACAACACTCCTGTCCGATCAGGTAATCCGGCCAGTGACAGGTGAGGCCTGTGGTCACCTTGATCACAAAAACGACCTGTGAACAAACAAAACCAAACGATGTTCAAAGAGTTCAGATCCTTTTAGGTTTGATTAAAGCTCCTGTATTACACAAAACTGCCTCTTGTGAACTCGGAGCCATGTTAGATAAAGAGAAGAACGTCTTACCACAATGAGCAGAAGAAACATGACTCCCTCATGCCCTTCCATGTTGTGTATTTAAAGTTGTATTCATGGTGCACACTCCTTTTGTGAGACGCTGGACTTCAGAATCTGAAAGGTCAAGTTCTGTATAAGAAATATGCAATTTAAGAAAAGACAAACATATTTGCACGTTTGACATTTTGAGAGAGGAAACAGAGGTGACTTTAAACTCTGAACCAGAGAACAGCGCAGGACCACTGCCCACAAACCTGCTGAAGTCGCCTCAAACTCAAACCTACAAAAACTCTGTCAGTCGTTTGTGCTGCAAAAAGTTTTGTTTGTGTGATTCTGGTTCTTCAGATATTCACAGTTTTATTTTGGTCGATGACGTCGTCCAGAACCTCAGAATGTGAAACAGCCTCAAAACAGGAAGAAAATGATAGAAAACGTTTGTATTTGTTTTGTGCTGTGACAATTTTCATTTGTGTGAGTTTATTTCTAAAATTATTCATTATTATTTCTGTGGTAATTATAGGACGTCATTTCTGCTCAGCTGACGGCGACAAACTCCACAAAACTAGTGAAGAGAAACGACCTGAGGCTGTGGAAAAGTCTGTGTTATTGTAAAATATGAATCAAAAGCAAATGACTAAAGACTGAAACAGACTTTAGTTTTTTCTATTTTTGACCAAACTGATCCTGCAACGGTAAAGAGAGGTCATTTTGTAACACCTGCTTGGATACCGTTTGAGAATCACAATTAGTTACTTTTTGGAAAATATAGGAAAAATCAAAAGAATGGTTCAGACTCTAGGAGGAAGGTGAATGCATGATAAATGAAAACCAAAACACAGATATGTGGTGCTACCAGTGTACCAAATGTTAATGAATGAATATGTACAATATTTACAGAGACAAGTGCACTTGTAAGTAATCGAGGCACGGTAGGAGTTCTTAAAGCTCGTTTCCACAGAGCGCTAGAGTTGAGTTTGGTTTATAGTCAGTTGATGGTTGAGTGTCCATTTGTTACTCCAATAGCATACAAACGTAAGTGTTCATTGTCCATTGTCTCAAAAAAAGAGACCGATCCAGAGCGCATTGGAGGTGGTGGAGCGAGCAAAATACAAAAAGGCTACAGAGCTTCCTACCGCACACTGAAGTGTAGGCTGATCCAGGTCAACAGGTCTTAAGTCGGGCTGCAGGCCCTTTGATTAGCAGCAGCAGGACAACCCAACAACAGTCCAAAAACCTGGCCTGTGCAAGAACATGTATAAATAATCTGTGTACACAATAGATGCCTAATAATTAAATAATTAGCAATGAGTAATATAAATTGTAAGCAACTTGAATGTACAATATTAATAGAAAAATAATTCTGCAGCACCATTTCCCTAATAATAAAGTGCATAGTACTTAATCTCAATTGCATATCATTATCACTATTAAGGGCAAATAATCATGATTAAAAGAGTCAGTAAATATTGATTCAGTGTGTGAATAAACTGGATAACACCTTAGACCCGTGGTAAACCAAGGCTAGTGCCGGCTAGCGTCAGCGCCGGCTAGCGTCAGCGCCGGTTAGCATTAGCATCAACACCATCAACACTCACCGATTCCTCAGTTACTTCCATACATGGATCAGTCAGTGTCTCACTTGCAGCGGAGGCATCTACAAGGTTAGGGAGCACAACGCTTAAAAATCGGATCACTTAGTTGAACAGTAAGCGATTAAATGAGCAAAATAGGTTACCTGCAGCTTGCTCGCAGTCCTACTAGCCACACACCTAACAGCCAAGTGAGTGTCTGGTCTGTATATTGAAAATGGGGGCGGCGCAAAATCTCGGGACCTAACTCAATGCACGCGAGACGTCAAAGGACATTAAAATGACAGCGGCAGCTCAAAGGTAGAGAGGGAGACACCATAGATTACTTATTAATGAATTTATTGTATATTTCAATGCACAAATATTTTATAATTTAAAATATAGACCTGGGTTACAATTTGTTTGGGTAAAATACAGAAAAGCTGCTTGAAAACGACCAAAACACAAAGAAAAAGTGACTCTACTGACTCATGTTAGAGCCGAGAGCAGAAATGTCCTTAAATGACTCGTTTCACAGTTTTATTATTACCAAACGGCACAAACCACAAACCACACACCAGGGATGTTCCAGCTTTTCATTTTAAAGTCAGGTCTTTACGGTCTGAAATGAACAGGCGCCGATAAAACAAAGCACAAAGAGAAAGAGCGCGGACACACACACACGCACACACACACACACGCACGCACGCAATTTGAGCTGTAAATAGAGTCCCTTTCCCCGTCACCCTTCCACAGTCTGAAATGTTCCGGACATATGATAATCCCCGTTATAATCCACGAAACTGCAGATTACGCATATGGACGGACGAGCATTTTCCAAACCAAAAGTGTCAGATATTTAGGCCAGAGCAGAAAGTTCATGTAATGTCGAAGCTAAAAGGAGCTGCCCGTGACGCCGCTGCGGATTCTGAAAATACTCGACTTTAAAACCGTTTCCACAAACATTCGAGACTCTGATGAGAAGTTTGGAGGGGATTAAAAAAAATACTTACGAGCTGTGGCGACACGTCGAAGAGACACACTGTTGTGAGATGTATCTATATTGTGTCTATAGCTCCATGTAGGCGAGAGAGAGAGCCAGCTCATCTACGTCACCAGGTGGAGCTCCGCAGGTACTGACTGTGCACTGTACTGTGCACCTTTTCCAGAAAGAAGAAGAAACCATCCCACATTTATTTTTATTGTAATTATTCTAAGGAAATCTGGTCAAATTTAGAAACACTTATACTACAAAAAACATCCACCAGAATTCATCTGGACTCTTCAGATATAATAACCCACTTATACCACAAACAATATACAACTGATATTTAATAAATCTGTGTATTTTGATGGGGAAATTTCATATTCTTAAATCTAAATTCTCAAATTCCAGACCCTATTTAAAACATACCCTAGACATTAAGAATTGTCTTCAAACATTAAACAGTATTTCCAACAACAAATCTATCAAAACACTCTAAGTGAATTAGGATTTCAGAATCAGAATAAGAATCAGAATGTTTTTATTGCCATATGAGTGAACAGGTTCACAACATTAGGAAATTGCTGCGGTACTTGGAGCAGGATGTAGACAAACACTGACATGCAACAAATAATAGAATAACATAAAGTAGAAAAAAAAGCTATAATATAACAAAATTTACAAATTTACAGGAGTATAATAATATAGAGTATAAGAGTATCAGTGATCAGGGCAAAACAGGCAGGTGCAGGCAGGTGTGAGAACACAGGGTCATGTGACAGAAGCAGAGTGGGGGGTGGGACCAGTCCGAGTGTTATTATTTATGAGTCCAACAGCAGAGGAAGAAACTGTTTTTGTGGCGAGAGGTTCTGGTCTGAATGGACCGTAGCCTCCTGCCTGAGGGGAGCAGGTCAAAAAGTCCATGTCCAGGGTGAGAAGGATCAGCTGCAATTCGACCTGCACGTGTCCGAGTCCTGGAAGTGTACAGGTCCTGAAGAGATGGAAGGCTGCAACCAATCACCTTCATGTGTAAATACCTCCTCAACTTCTTGTATTTTTATTATATATTTTTTGTATGAATTATCTGCCTCAATTTAAGTTTATGTGCCAATTAATCATGTGGCTTTCAGCTACATGTGTGTGTGTGTGTGTGTGTGTGTGTGTGTGTATATATGTATGTGTATATATGTGTGTGTGTGTGTGTGTGTATATATGTGTGTGTGTGTGTGTATATATATGTGTGTGTGTGTGTATAATTATGTGTGTATATATGTGTGTGTGTTTATATATATGTGTGTATATATGTGTGTGTGTATATATGCGTATATATGTGTGTGTATATATGTGTATGTGTATATGTGTGTGTGTTTATATATATATATGTGTGTATATATATGTGTATATATGTGTGTGTATATATGTGTATATATGTGTGTGTATATATATGTGTGTGCGTATATATGTGTGTGTGTCTGTATATATATATATATATATATATATATATGTGTGTGTGTGCATATATGTGTGTGTATATATGTGTGTGTGTATATATGTGTGTATATATGTGTGTGTGTGTGTGTGTATATATATGTGTGCGTATATATGTGTTTGTTTTTATGACCTTATTAGGACTCATGACTGTAAAAACACCTTCCGTATTAGGACCTGAAGACAAACTTAGGACCTAGACCCTGGTCCTAAGAAGGAAAAGGTGCTGCAGAGGTGGGAAATCACCTGCCCAGGAGCCAAGAGTCAAAATCTGTTGAAATTGGAGTAGTCCTCAGAATCTGGTATTTTTACAAAAGTGTGTGTGTGTGGGGTTGACATTCCGGTGGGGAACCTAGTTAGGACCTAAATAGCGACCCCTCTGGTCATATAGTGGTACTGCAGTGTGTGTAAGAAATTATGAAACCACACCCACTCCACGCCCACAGCCACGCCCATTTACAGCAGCTAATCTGAGGAAGTGTTGTTTTTGGGCTAAAGAAACATTACACAACATACAATTCTGCTATTTTCCAATTCAGTTTTAAAAGTTAAGCTCTTAGTCCTTTATATGTTGTCCTGGAAGCTTTTCTCATTGAAATGGCAGCCTTACCCCTCATATACTTTTACTCATAGAAACATCTGACACCTTTCAAGTTACACAGAAGTCTACCATTTTATGTTCATATGTATAATTATTTGTGGATAGTTGTGTTGTCTAATGGTCATGATCCCTGGTAAAAAAAAAAAAAAAAGAGAAAAAGAGTACACTTTGTAAATATACTTAAAATGTGCTATTTGGAACCCAATAAGTAAATTTAAGTTGTATTTTAGCAGTAATGCAAATCCATTTTAAGTGTATTTTAGTGCTGACAAATGTGTTTTGTTTTGATTTCAAGGATTTATACAGACAACAACAGCAAGAAAGTGAGTTAACTGAACATTTTGGATTCAATTTCATTTGAATTGTTCAATATAATTATGTTTTCTAGTACATCTTTCATGAATATTTGTTTTTGCATAAACTAAAATTTTAGAACTTTTGACATTTATACTTGACTCGTCCATCTGAAAGACATGTCTTTAGTCAACTACAGTTCTAGAAACTGCCACAAATGTGCTATAAGTGTAATATTACATGATTAAAAACACAAAAATGTTCCAAAATATCACACTAATTACATTTGTTGTGCACTCCTAAATGTGCTCATATTTTGACTTGGGTAGTGTGACTTTAGTGCACTAAAATACACTTGCATCACTTCAAAAATACATTTTAAATGCATGTTTTGGGTTCATGTAGTTATTGCCACAAGTGAAATAACAAATCTGGTAATAATAATAATAATAATACGCTCCAACCAGTTCTTTAGCCTATAGGAAAGTAAAAAAGTACACTGATTATTCTCATCTAATAGCACATTAATATCAGTGCAACAAAGCAAACAGTGTCAGTGTTCAGCATCCGATTCCACTTAATAACAACTTTTACAGTGTTGGGTGAATGGGAAATGGCAAACTTTTGGCAATGGCTTATACAATAATTTTGGTACTCCAATTACATATTTTTCAGGAGAACTGGCATAATAAGTATTGTTATTTAGCCATTTTAGGTCAAAGTTGCTGATCATGATTCATATGAAGCTGTTTTAATTATCAACCACTACTGAGCAACTTATATAAAAATGATAAACAAAAATCTTAATCAAATTTCTCAGAATTTTGCCAAAGTATGATTGTTTTTTCCGTGATTGGAAAGCCAAGAATTCACACTACACGACGCTCTGACAAATGTTTGGTCATTTCTTTGAAGCTTAAAGTTCCTTGTAGGACAGTGTGAGAACTTCCCCACCTTTAGTCACACACAAACTGGTGTGTGGTCTTTCTTAAAACACAAACTGGCCCATGTTAGGACCAGAGGTCAGTTTGTGTTTATTAAAACACAAACTGGCCTCTGGTCCTAACATATCCCATAGTCCAGCCTCCCACTTCTCGCGGGTCTGATGCAGAACTTCAGTGTCAAACCCGCTGCTGCTGCGAGAGATGCACAAACCTCCACAAAGCCAAGGTAAGAACATTTTTCACCAAAGCCTTTTCTGTAAAACTCTCTACAGCCTTTTTACTAGATCGCGGACATTGTATAATGCGTAATATCCGCGATCTTACGCATTATACAATGTCCGCGATCTATTAGCATTAAACATTTAGCTAGGCTAGTCCGCCTAGCAGAAAAGCTAATTGGCTAAGCATTTAGCTAGGCTAGTCCGCCTAGCAGAAAACCTAATTGGCTAAGCATTTAGCTAGGCTAGTCCACCTAGCAGAAAAGCTAATTGGCTAAGCATTTAGCTAGGCTTGTCTGCCTAGCAGAAAAGCTAATTGGCTAAGCATTTAGCTAGGCTTGTCTGCCTAGCAGAAAAGCTAATTGGCTGAGCATTTAGCTAGGCTAATCCGCCTAGCAGAAAAGCTAATTGGCTAAGATTTAGCTTTTAGCTAGGCTTGTCCGCCTAGCAGAAAAGCTAATTGGCTGAGCATTTAGCTAGGCTAATCCGCCTAGCAGAAAAGCTAATTGGCTAAGATTTCTGTCGTTTGTATTTTATTTGATGTTTTATGCTTTAGAAAAAGCGCATTAGCGAGATGTTGGCAGTGTTGTAGTTGAACGCGTCATATTTTGTGTGAACGTGAAGTGAAGGCGCTGTTTTCCTGCCTCACGGGTTTATCCTGGAGTCTGAACGGCGCATAGACCGAATATATCATATATACGGTCCGTATATATCATATATAAGTAGGGCACGATGTATCGAGTAACTCGATTAGAAAAATGCATCGATTATTATTATTATTTTGCCTCGATGCTTTGTTTTATTTTCATACGCTCTGCGATGGCCGGAACCTTCTGCGGTAGAGATAGTTTCCCATGGATGTATAATAAGAGCGCACACCGCACACCGCATCTCCTCCCGTACTCCGCACACATGGGTAAGACACTCACTAGACACTAATGTTAATTTAGCATCAGAACTTCTGTTCTCACTCAGTGATAAAGTGTTTTAGTGCTGAAAACATCCCTCGCTTTGTGACTTGATGTTGACTGTGCATCTGTGGTTCCTTTTGGGCTTTGGCAATGATAGTGAAAAATAATCACCCGCAGCGTATGAAAAAACAGAAGAGCTGGTTCATTTTCAGAACTGTAAACAGTTATGCACTATGAACGAACGAGTTAATTTAGAAATTTGTGAACTGAACTTTGAACGAGTTCATGTAGAAAATGAACTTTCCCAACACTGCAGGAGGTACGAGCTTACAGAGACTGTCCACAAATGTAACAATTAAATGAAATTTTAAAAGTATTTTGCATTTAATTCGCCATAATTTGCATCAGGCATTTAACCAAGGGCCTACTTTTAAGTGAATGTCAGGCTTTTGATGGAAAGGCAGTATCGTCTATCACACTCTTCTTTAGTCAGAAGAGAACATTTTTTACAATGCAATAACATATGAAACATGTTTGCTGCGAACCCCCTGACACTTTGCAGAACACTTAAGACTAAACTTGGTTTTGTGCTGAAGACTGTAAAACAGATGTGCTAGTTGTGTTATAGCTGAACTCATGGTCTTTGTGTTACAGAAGTAATGGAGCAGGAAAAGGACTCTCAGCAGGTATGTTCTGCCCCTTTAAACTGTACTTTAGAGCTCTTAAATAAGCTTTACACCGTTGTTGGATTCACTTCTTTTGTCACTTTTCTGATTCTAATGAAAGCTGCTTTTTGGTGTTGGTTTTGCTGTTACAGTCGACTGCAGGTGGCCGACAGGTGTCGCCTGACAGCACTGAGATTCCACTGGACTGGTTTGAGAAGGTCTGTATCTTACCCTAACTGCATTAATACTGTTTTAATCATGTTGTATAACTGGTTTGTGTGGATGTATGATTTTAATGGACTGTAAATGAGGGGATTTAGGCATTAACATTTATTATTACAATGGTTTTATTACAAAGGCAGGCTGACAGTAGTACTTAGATAAACTGATTGATTTCTCTTATTTCAGTTGTGTTACACTGAGGGCAAAGCAGCTGAAGAACCTGAAGAGGTGGGTATCCTGACTGTTCTCATTTCCTTTATTAACAATGAAATGTAACTTCTTCCAAAGCAAACAGAACTACTGAACAATAATCCAAATGTAAAAGTCAAGCAGCATGTATGAAAGGATTTCAACGTTTGGAGAGCACAATCAAACCTTTTATTGTGACCCTTTCAGCGGCATTTTATACAAATTAGTCTTGGAGTACTTTTACTTCAGTAAAAATATATTGTTCAAGTAAGACTACTGATACACTGCACAATTACTCAATAGGAGTAAAATATGGGGTCTGTAAACCAGTGATTTTTTTCACTGAAGTGGCTCCAGGATCAGAAATATTTAAATATTTATCTTTTTTACTTTATTTTGTTAGTATTTTGTCCTGAGGTGGACCTAAGGTGGACCTGGGTTGGACCTGAGATGGACCTGGGGGGGACCTGGGTTGGACTTAAGGTGGACCTGGGATGGACTTAAGGTGGACCTGGGGTGGACTTAAGGTGGACCTGGAATGGACTTAAGGTGGACCTGGGTTGGACCTGGGATGGACCTGGGATGCACTTAAGGTGGACCTGGGATGGCCAACCAGATTTGAACCCTTTCCTATGTACTCTGCCTACATTATAAGTAAAATCATTGTAATTGAGTAGATTTTTGAGGCAATTGTATTTTTTTTTTTGTAGATTTTAAACCTGCATTTGCACTTGTAATTACGTCAAATCTGATCCTGGTTCTTCCCAGAACAGTTGATTTGACTGGAAATCTGTGTGCTTCAGCTTTCCTTTCATGTTTCATCTCATTCTCTGGAGCTTCAAATCAGACATTCACTCACTGAATCAAGAAAAGACCTCTACCGCTTAAGAGATTGAACTTTTATTTTATTATTGCATGTTTTTATCTTCCAACATGATTTTCAGAGGAGCTGGAGGTCCGGGAGTCCCAGCTGCTGCCCCTTTGACCCAGCCCCAGACGGGAGAAGCCCGTTACAGCGGGAACAGCAGGTGACCGCTGAAGGTGTTGTGGTGATTGTGGTTGTCGTAAAGTTGGCGGGTGGAGGGTAAAACGACATAGACGACATCTCCAACGTCCAGAGGCAGAGTGACGGCGTTCCCTGCAGTGGTGCACCCGCCCGTATTGCTCTCGTGGGCCATAAACACGCCCTTCCCGTTCTTCATCAGGTAAGCTTCAGCTGGTTTACTCGAATCGCAAAGAGCAAAAAACTCAAAGTGGTAAACGCCTCTGACTGGGGCCGTGAAGATGCCTGAAGGAGAATCACAGCGTTATAAAGACGCCGCTTTGAGTGATGCTTACAGTCGAGGCCAAAAGTTTTGAGAATGACACAAATATTACATTGTTTTAGGTGTTTTCTCACATGTTTTTATGGTTTACTGAAATACAATTACAAGCATTTTATGAGTATCAAAAGCTTTTACTGACAATTACACTGAGTTCATGCAGCAAGTCAATATTTGCAGTGTTGACTCTTCTTCTCTGCACTTCTCCCTGGCAGCTTCAGTCACACTACAAAAAAGGATTTTCTAACATAGTTAAACTGACTTGAATTAAGCAGATTCATCTTAAAAGATCAATTTTAAGACTTTTTTACTTAATAAGATGAGATTTTTTTGACTTGTTTCAAGATATTCCATCCTGATTTATCTTATTTTTTAGATATTACAATTTATTCTAAGCACTTTTTATATTAACTCAGTCCAGGTTAAGCCTCTTTAACTTCCTTCTCAAACCAATAAGGGGAAAAATCTTGCCATAAATACTTGAAACTCGTGTTTTCTGCTTAGAACAAGATTCATATTTCGTCTTGTTTTAAGAAAACTTGGTAAGTGAAAATTTCTTACTGCACTGGCAGAAAATTTCACTTAAAATAGGCATTTTTACCTCAAAATTGGTAATTTTTTCTTATTTTTTGATGGGCCTTTTTTGCGGTGTAACTTCTGGACCAAATCCTGACTGAGTTCGTCCATTTTTACATAATCAAAGCTTTGAGTTTGTCTGAATTTGTGGGTTTTTTGTCCACTGACTCTTGAGGATTGACCCCAACTTCTCAGTGGGATTAAGATCTGGGGAGTTTCCTGGACCTAAAATCTTTATGTTTTGTTCCCTGAGCCATTTAGTTATTCTGTTTGCTTTATGGCTCCATCCTGCTGGAAAAGGCTTTGTTCATCACCAAACTGCTCTGGGACGGTTGGGGGAAGTTGCTCTCGGAGGACGTTCTGGTACCAATATTAATATTTGTGTCATTCTTAAAACTTTTGGCCATGACTGTACGTTAATTTACCTGTTGTTGAGTTGTAGCCGTTTCCAAAGTTTGTGGTGACGTATTTATACACAAGAGTAGTATCAGTGTTAAATGGTCCAAAAAACTGATCCCCAGACTCCAGCAGTGCAGCAGAGAAAGCCACTTTTCTCACTGAAACAGACAGAAAGACACATTAGGATAAAAAGAGCAGCATTTATGAACATGAGACCATAGACATGTATAATAGAAGCACATCTGGCCCACATCTGGCCCATATCTGACCCACATCTGACCCGTATCTGACCCGTATCTGACCCGTATCTGACCCGTATCTGAGCACAAAAGAGCCAAATACCCTCCTCCTATATACCATTATGAATACTATTAAGAATAATAAATGCAAACTGTTCTAAAGTGTAGAAGTTTACCCTGGCATTCGGTCTGAAGCTGTTTAATCTGGGCTCTTTGCTGCATCAGCTCCTCGTGCATCTTTCTGGGGTCAAAGACGAACTTATCATAACAAGTTTTTTCCATGGTTGAGATGGTTGAGATGACTGACTCTGTGCGTCGCCAGGCCTTTTTATTTCAGAACTTGGGCGGGGTGTGGCCAATAGACTCCTCCCAAATGACCGTTTAATCAAATGTTTAAATATTGTAATAACTGTTGACTTCTTACTTAATGCCTGTATTATGCTTTGAAAAATCGCCTTTTGGCTCATTCTGGTGCATTTGCAGTGATGCTGTTCTTCTACATTAGTATTACTCACTGTCAAATAGATAGATAGGTAGGTAGGTAGATAGACAGACAGACAGATAGACACATTTTTATGGACACATCTAGGGTCAGAGGGGGTCACAGACGGCTGAACAAAAGGTGTGAAACAAATGTGACAACTGTTCACTTCTCAGTATTAGCAGGGGAAGTGGTCGGTTTCTACAGAATAGCACAAAAACGAGTTCAGAAACACGTCTCACAAATAAGCTGTAACTTTGCAGGATCCGCCGCAGGGTCGGCTCGTACACGTGCCCAGACGCTGCAGCAGGTTTTGCATCGTGCTTTTCTGTTCTTGGAGGATTGTTGGGTGGGAGCAGGGGTGACGCAGGCTTGTGTTAACGATAAGGAGGTTTGAGTAGGTCCCAGGAGAGATCGCTATATTACTCAAACATGCATAATGACGTGTAAAACCTCTGCAGGCAGGTTTTTGATGAGTTACTGTATAGTAAAACGTCCTAAAAAGTTGATTTAGTATAATTACTGTCTCATATACAAAACAATTTCTTAATCTTAAAATCTAACCCAAAATGACACAACAACTGCCTTTCTGTGTGGAGTTTGCATGTTCTCCCCGTGTCTGGATGGGTTTCCTCGGTGCACTCCCCATCGTCCACACTAATCCGATGGAAAACGGCTCCAGAGACAGAACGATCTGGAGACGTCAGCTCCAACGTGAGCACAGATCTGATCCGGCAACGTGTGGATGCCTGAAAACACTGATACGCTGAAGTAGGAGCTGGAGCTGTCGTCCTTATTGGACCTCGTCACTGTGGCCTGCGCCTTCCTGATTCGCTGGTTCGTGACATTGGGAATGTGACGCTATTGTGGAAAAGTTTAAACAAACCCGAGACAAACGGGAAACAGGGTCGGTCCACGAAAAGACTGTTTTCACGCTTGCAACGCAAATCGTTTCCAATAAGGTGATACAGTGATTGGTTTCACTACATTTACACTGAAACGTTTCACCGCTGGAAACGATTTGCATCCAGACACGTCGCCTGAAACTCTAGTCACATGACGAGGCTGACGTCACATCCTCACGACACCATGTGGACGGCAAGTGTGAAAACAGTCTTTTCTTGGACTGACGCTGTTTCCCGTTTGTCTCGGGTTTGTTTAAACGGTTTTCCACAATAGCGTCACATTCCCGATGTCACAAACCAGCGAATCAGGAAGGCGCAGGCCACAGTGACGAGGTCCAATAACGACGGCAACTAGAGCTTCTACTTCAGAGTATCAGTGTTTTCAGACGTCCACACAGCGCCGGATCAGATCTGTGCTCAGGTGAATCCATGGGAGCTGGTGTATCCAGATCGTTCCGTCTCTGGAGCCGTTTTCCATCGGATTAGTGTGGAGCACTGCATCCGCAATGAAAACGACCTGAATATGTACAAGTGTGGACGGGGCCTGACGCTCTTTCTCTTTGGCCCTGGATGGGACTTGTAAAATAAATCCTTTTGTAATCTGGTCTTGTGTTTTTGCTGTGTGACCCGAGCTTGAACTTCTTATTTCTAAACCTGTGACATATCTTGAGGTCGCCTTAAAAAGCTGGGCCATCTCTACAATCCTGTCAAGACTGACATGCACCACCATAACGATCAGGCCCTGTCCATGGAAGAAGAGCTCCTACAGGAGGGAAGACAGAGATCTGAGCAACAACAGGAGGAGGAGGACACTGACCTGAACCATACGAGCGTCTGTGGAGCTCATCAGGGTCCAGGTGCTCGTCTAAACTATTTCATTTGAATCGATCATTTTTAACGGCATCTCCAGTTTATGTGTTTCTTACATGTGTGTTTGGGTCTGTCCTGATCTGTGCGAAGTGTCTTTGAGTGTCAAGAAAAGCTCCATACAAGTGTTATGTTTTATTGGCCCTAATGGTGAGGGGTATTGTTCTTCATCGGTTTCTTTATTATTCCTCTTCCGCCAAAATGATCGCATTTTTGACCCTCTGAACGTCGACGAAAAGTCTCATATGGGGGTATAGAATTGACCGGCCCGGCGAAAAATTCAATAAAACAGAGATCGCAACAATGACCAAAGTGACCCCACTCAACGGCGCCCCCTAGAATTGGACCCCTATGGGAGGGGGGACAAGCAAAGTTTGTCGCAGGGAAACGAAATTCGGGACAGTGACAGAGAACCATGAGACAAGCCAAAAGATGAATTGGAGCACGTCTCTATGACCAACAGGAAGTCGGCCATATTGGATTTAAAAAAATTGCCGTTGTTTTGACTGCGTGTACACCAAAGTCTTCAAGTCTCTGTTTTTTGGTCCAAATGAGCTCAGATTTGACACGTCACACCTACAGATGTGGGTCCACAAATGCATTATTTTTTTTAGCGCACTTTTTCACGCCGGCGAATAACGCCTTCATTTCCTGTTTCTTTGATGACCTCTCACGGCCACAGGCTTTGGCCTACAGAGCTCAAACTCACATCACTATTGTGTGATCCCGGCCTGAATGTGATGAAATATGAAATATAATAAAAGTTACACTATAGCGCCACCTACCAAAAACATGAAACATCAACATGATCGGATTTGTACCAGATTTTTGGATTAAATTCTATGCGTGTCTACGACCAAAAAAATACATTATGGATATGGGGTATTTTCCATGGAGGGGAGAGGAGAGGGGAGAGGACAGAGGAGAGGGGAGAGGAGAGGGGTGGAGAGGGGAGGGGAGAGGAGAGGGGAGGAGAGGAGAGGGGAGGAGAAGGGAGGGGAGGGGAGAGGAGGGGGAGAGGAGGGGAGGGGAGAGGAGAGGGGAGGGGAGAGGAGAGGAGAGGAGAGGAGAGGGGAGGAGAGGAGAGGAGAGGGGAGGGGATAGGGGAGAGGAGAGGAGAGGGGAGAGGAGAGGAGAGGGGAGAGGAGAGGAG
The DNA here is from genome assembly GCA_034769755.1 of Odontamblyopus lacepedii. Lineage (NCBI taxonomy): Eukaryota > Metazoa > Chordata > Actinopteri > Gobiiformes > Gobiidae > Odontamblyopus > Odontamblyopus lacepedii. The sequence continues at coordinate 3,875,318 of CM068348.1, forward strand.
AGAAGAGTTTACTTACCCCGATCCTGCCTTGTAAGTCCATTTCGGCGTAACCAAAATTGCCGAAGGAACGAATCTTGAAGAGGAACTGAAAGAGACAAAGACTTTAAACTCCTCCTCTCCCCTCCCCTCCCCTCTCCTCTCCTCCTCCTCTTCCCTCCTCCTCCTCGATTTGTGAGTGCCGACTAACAGTGAGTAGTGTATATAGCGTTGCTATAGTGATATATAGTTGATAAGACTAATTGTCGACCCCTTTACAGACCATTTTCTTATCAGCCTCGTTTCCATGTTGACCAAATAAGGCTGTGCCCATAACTCCCCCCTGGAATTGATTTGTGTCTGGATCCATATCAAATATTGTTACTACCTTGCTAAACAGTATTTCTGCAAATTTTCATGCTTCTATCACTAAAGTGAACAATTCTAGACGTTAGCAGCCTCACTAAATGTCCTGATGAAAGTTAAAATGGTTAAAAATAGGCAAAAAGCTCCGTGGAGAAATGACTGTCAGGGCACGGAAAAGGGAGTTATTTTAAGGGATATAAACTAAATGACTGCTAAAATATTACTTTGTTATATCTTTTATATCTATAAACTCGTTAGAATGAGCACAAAACAAAGAAACCAAGTGTTCAGATGGTGTTTAAGACTTTTTTATGGATGTAAATGAGTCGATCTTGGACTGAAATTGTCCAGTTTCTCTGAACCTTCGGTTTGTCACATGGAAAAATTAAAAGATTTAAAAGTTTCAGGAGATGCTGTAATTTGTCAATATGTGACCAAGTGGTGATTAGTCTTAAAATAAGGAAATAAAGAATTTCATTAAGATTCATGAACTAAACTCAAGAATAAAAGAGTCAATTTTAGATTCTAGTTTTAAGATTTTCAGCTTAATTTATTCTTAGAATTAGTGTTTTACTTTAGATCACTTCAAACTTAGATTATTGTTAGAATAAGTGATTTTATCTCATTTGGAGATTTATGGAGGCCTGGATATATTTTGTTATTTTAAGATTTCTTGATCCATAAATTTCTCTTCCTGCTCTGGCCGAACATCTCACTTGTTTCTGGAGCATTTTCACTTAAAACAAGTTTTAAGGAGGGGGATTTTTGCAGTGCAGAACAATATAACATATCTAACCTATCTAACCTATCTAACCTATCTAACCTATCTAACCCATCTAACCTATCTAACCTATCTAACTGTAACAAACAGCCTGGTTTGTTACTCAGCACTCAGCACCTTCACCCTTCACTACAGCACTTTAAATAACTGCACATTTTTATAGCACACAGCACTTTAAACATATTTGCACTTTTAAAAAAAGACATTGCACATAATTGGTTTTAAAATATATTTATTGTCTTCCTTTTACCATTTTTAATCCTGATGCACAGTGGCACTTTCATTAGCAGCTGCTGGGCTCTGGAGGGAAAGAACACGAGTGTTAATTAGGTATTTTAAATTGGTTAGTGCAATATTTCGTGCAATAAATCTGTTTTTAGAATGTTTTAAGTGTTGATGTGTGTGTAGTGTGTTTTATTGTGTTTTTAGTGAAGTAGTGTGTGCTGTGTCTTACCTCTTTTCTGCTCTTCTGTCCAGGTCCCAAAAGAGTCCCCCGGAAACAACCTCCTCCTTTTATGTTTCCGGCCTGGACCAAAGTGTAGATTTGTACAGGGGTATTGGTAGTGGTGTTTGATTGGTTTATGGGTTTTAGAGTTTATTTGGTTAATGGTTTTAGGGTTTTTATGTACATAGTGGGTGTTTTAATAATAATTGGGTTTTGGTTTATTTTAGAACACTTAAAAGGCACCTGGAGAGTAGTGATGGGAAAAATGAGGCGCCATGAACCATTGGAGCGCACCGGACTATTGCTTCACCAAGAGGTTCATTAGTGAAGCTTCAAAATGCTGCCATCTGGTGTTGATTTAATGTATAGCAAATGTTAGGCGGTTTGATTGAAACAGGACACGCTCTTGAAATAGAAAATACATATTCTCATTGTTATTAACGGTGTTACAATAAACATGCCTGAAATCGGAATCTTGTTTTCATTAATTTTCATTCAAAAAAACTATCTTTTCCAAAGTTTTTGGATTTAGTCGATTTCTCTTTTTAGAAAGTATTTCTCCGGCTTTAGAAAATATTCTTTCACATGGCACTGAAGATGCCGGAGAACACAAATAAATTCTTGTCAGTTTATAAAGATTTGGATATAGGCGCTTTGCTCTGCTCCAGTGCACTATTGGATCTTCTGTTCTTGTGACGTTTGTTTCAGCGAGGAAGTGATCAACTTCAATAGTTGCGTCTGCAAAAATGCTGGAGGTGCTTCGGCTGCTCTCAACTGTTTGGTCAAAAGGCTTCCAAAGGGAACCTATTAACAAAAATATATATAAAACAATAGCCTATATAGAGTTAGGACTCTTGATGTGAAAATATAAAGTAATTTTCTTACCCAAATTGCTAGAAAGATCAGCTTCAGCTGGGTTCGGGAGGGCAGATGTGGCGCTGCTCATAAGCTGCACGCATTCGTTTTTTAAGCGATTAATTGCTTCTTGTGCTTTCACATGGCTTAGAAAAGCTAAATGCTTGAACCTAGGATCCAAGAGAGTTGGCAATGTTAACATACTAACTGTTTCCATATGAAAAATATGCTCTTTTAGTCTTTGTCAGGCTTTCAGCAAGGTTTTTTGCAATTATATTGGTGAGTTCAGAAGATCTGTACAACCGCATGATGCACCATGGCCATCAGTGGAATTACTTTGGAGGAAGACACTTTTTTCTCACTCGACAGCTCCACAGTAGCCTCGTAAAATGGCCCCAAAATAACGAGTGCTTCCTTCATAATATCATAATCTGAAGCTGTTAATGGGGCTACATCAGTGTTCAGTGTGGTGAGGGCTGCGCTGACACATTCTTTTAATTCATATGCGCATTTGAACATCAAGAAAGTGCTGTTCCAACGCGTGTCCACCTCAATAATCATCTTAAGGGGTTGTGCTCCCATCTGGAGCTGGAGTTGGAACAGTCGCTCTTTTGCAGTGGTACTTGTTCTGAAGTATGTGGCAACTTTTCTGCATTTGGTTCGCAGCTCATTCATTCTCTAGTCAGCAAATGTTTGCTGACTACAAATCAAGTAAATGCTTGTGGAACTGAGGCCCACATCAATTAGCTTACTATGTAATTTAAGCTTCTACTACAACAATCATTTCTTCACATTAGAGAGCCTTCAAATACAGTAAGGGTCATTAGGCTTAGCCCAATTTATTGACACCTTATTGTGCGAGATCATTTCAAAATATCTCCATACAGGGGAAGTCTTCCTTTTTCTAGCAGGCTCCATCTATAAAGGGAGAGGATTTATTTGTGCATTATGTGATAGCAGAATGTGGCCATACCAAAATAAATATCATTTAAAACTCAGACACCCATTTTACCAGAGTGAAAGAATAAAGTGCCTGTTACTTACACCAAGACTAGAGGAATATTCTTTGTACAAGTTCACAAAAGGATTCAGTAATTTCTCAAATACAGACTATCTCTCCAACAAGCTCACTCACTACAAACGCCGACAACAGCCACCAGGGGCCGCCGGATTCAAAGCACTTATAAAGGAAGTGAACCGGCAAATGAAGCATGACGTCATCCTCAGTGAGTGGAGCTTCGGTCACGTGGTTTTGGTGTTTTTGAAGCGGGAAGCTTCACTTTTCCACGCCCATTTTGCTCGGCACAAGCTTCGGCGCTCGGGTTCATTTTTCCCATCACTACTGGAGAGATCACTCGGTGTTCTGCTGTTGGAGAGAAAATACTGCCTGCCTCCTATTTAGTTGCACCTTGCACCTTTTTGCACCTGCACTGAACTATTGAAACAAAGTAAACCTGTGGACTGCCTTTTCTGCCTGTCTGAGTATTTTTTTACCTTTTTTCACTGAAACCCAACCCGCTCACGGCAAGCCTATGTCACACTAACATATCTAACATATCTAACATATATAACATATATAACATATATAACATAACCCTTTATCACTGCACTGTGTGTGTGTGTGTGTGTAGGTGTGAGTGTGTGAGTGTGTGTGTGTAGGTGTGAGTGTGTGTGTGTGTGTGTGTGAGTGTGTGTGTGAGTGTGAGTGTGTGTGTGTGTGTGTGTGTGAGTGTGTGTGTGAGTGTGAGTGTGTGTGTGTGTGTGTGTGTGAGTGTGTGGGTGTGAGTGTGTGTGTGAGTGTGTGTGTGTGTGTGTGTGTGTGTGTGTGTGTGAGTGTGTGTGTGTGTGAGTGTGTGGGTGTGTGTGTGTGAGTGTGTGTGTGTGTGTGTGAGTGTGTGTGTGTGTGTGAGTGTGTGTGTGTGTGTGTGTGTCTGTGTTTGTTTTTATGACCTTATTAGGACTCATGACTGTAAAAACACCTTCCGTATTAGGACCTGAAGACAAACTTAGGACCTAGACCCTGGTCCTAAGAAGGAAAAGGTGCTGCAGAGGTGGGAAATCACCTGCCCAGGAGCCCAGAGTCAAAATCTGTTGAAATTGGAGTAGTCCTCAGAATCTGGTATTTTTACAAAAGTGTGTGTGTGTGGGGTTGACATTCCGGTGGGGAACCTAGTTAGTACCTAAATAGCGACCCCTCTGGTCATATAGTGGTACTGCAGTGTGTGTAAGAAATTATGAAACCACACCCACTCCACGCCCACAGCCACGCCCATTTACAGCAGCTAATCTGAGGAAGTGTTGTTTTTGGGCTAAAGAAACATTACACAACATACAATTCTGCTATTTTCCAATTCAGTTTTAAAAGTTAAGCTCTTAGTCCTTTATATGTTGTCCTGGAAGCTTTTCTCATTGAAATGGCAGCCTTACCCCTCATATACTTTTACTCATAGAAACATCTGACACCTTTCAAGTTACACAGAAGTCTACCATTTTATGTTCATATGTATAATTATTTGTGGATAATTGTGTTGTCTAATGGTCATGATCCCTAGTAAAAGAAAAAAAAAAAAAAAAGAGAAAAAGGGTACACTTTGTAAGTATACTTAAAATGTGCTATTTGGAACCCAATAAGTAAATTTAAGTTGTATTTTAGCAGTAATGCAAATCCATTTTAAGTGTATTTTAGTGCTGACAAATGTGTTTTGTTTTGATTTTAAGGATTTATACAGACAACAACAGCAATACAGTGAGTTAACTGAACATTTTGGATTCAATTTCATTTGAATTGTTCACTATAATTATGTTTTCTAGTACATCTTTCATGAATATTTGTTTTTGCATAAACTAAAATTTTAGAACTTTTGACATTTATACTTGACTAGTCCATCCGAAAGACATGTCTTTAGTCAAGTACAGTTCTAGAAACTGCCACAAATGTGCTATAAGTGTAATATTACATGATTAAAAACACAAAAATGTTCCAAAATATCACACTAATTACATTTGTTGTGCACTCCTAAATGTGCTCATATTTTGACTTGGGTAGTGTGACTTTAGTGCACTAAAATACACTTGCATCACTTCAAAAATACATTTTAAATGCATGTTTTGGGTTCATGTAGTTATTGCCACAAGTGAAATAACAAATCTGGTAATAATAATACGCTACAACCAGTTCTTTAGCCTATAGGAAAGTAAAAAAGTACACTGATTATTCTCATCTAATAGCACATTAATATCAGTGCAACAAAGCAAACAGTGTCAGTGTTCAGCATCCGATTCCACTTAATAACAACTTTTACAGTGTTGGGTGAATGGGAAATGGCAAACTTTTGGCAATGGCTTATACAATAATTTTGCTATTTTGCTACTCCAAGTTTGACAACCTATTGCAAGTCTTCGGAGTTATAGGATTTATAGAGAAACTACTCAGAATAAGTATTAATAAGGGTTTATAACATATTTTTCAGGAGAACTGGCATAATAAGTATTGTTATTCAGCCATTTTAGGTCAAAGTTGCTGGTCATGATTCATATGAAGCTGTTTTAATTATCAACCACTACTGAGCAACTTATATAAAAATGATAAACAAAAATCTTAATCAAATTTCTCAGAATTTTGCCAAAGTATGATTGTTTTTTCCGTGATTGGAAAGCCAAGAATTCACACTACACGACGCTCTGACAAATGTTTGGTCATTTCTTTGAAGCCTAAAGTTCCTTGTAGGACAGTGTGAGACCCACCTTTAGTCACACACAAACTGGTGTGTGGTCCTCAGATAAACTACAGAGAAACTACAGCACCGCCACATCCCCCACTCATGTCACGGGCAGTGGGAGTTCACCCCCCCACTCATGTCACGGGCAGTGGAAGTTCACCCCCCCACTCATGTCACGGGCAGTGGAAGTTCACCCCCCCACTCATGTCACGGGCAGTGGGAGTTCACCCCCCCACTCATGTCATGGGCAGTGGGAGTTCACCCCCCCCCCACTCATGTCACGGGCAGTGGAAGTTCACCCCCCCACTCATGTCACGGGCAGTGGGAGTTCACCCCCCCACTCATGTCACGGGCAGTGGGAGTTCACCCCCCCACTCATGTCACGGGCAGTGGGAGTTCGCGCCTTTCTTAAAACACAAACTGGCCTATGTTAGGACCAGAGGTCAGTTTGTGTTTATTAAAACACAAACTGGCCTCTGGTCCTAACATATCCCATAGTCCAGCCTCCCACTTCTCACGGGTCTGATGCAGAACTTCAGTGTCAAACCCGCTGCTGCTGCGAGAGATGCACAAACCTCCACAAAGCCAAGGTAAGAACATTTTTCACCAAAGACTTTTCTGTAAAACTCTTTACAGCCTACAGCACAACATTTAGCTAGGCTAGTCCGCCTAGCAGAAAAGCTAATTGGCTAAGCATTTAGCTAGGCTTGTCCGCCTAGCAGAAAAGCTAATTTGCTGAGCATTTAGCTAGGCTTGTCCGCCTAGCAGAAAAGCTAATTGGCTGAGCATTTAGCTAGGCTAATCCGCCTAGCAGAAAAGCTAATTGGCTAAGATTTAGCTTTTAGCTAGGCTTGTCTGCCTAGCAGAAAAGCTAATTGGCTAAGCATTTAGCTAGGCTTGTCCGCCTAGCAGAAAAGCTAATTGGCTGAGCATTTAGCTAGGCTAATCCGCCTAGCAGAAAAGCTAATTGGTTAAGATTTAGCTTTTAGCTAGGCTTGTCCGCCTAGCAGAAAAGCTAATTGGCTGAGCATTTAGCTAGGCTAATCCGCCTAGTAGAAAAGCTAATTGGCTAAGATTTCTGTCGTTTGTATTTTATTTGATGTTTTATTCTTTAGAAAAAGCGCATTAGCGAGATGTTGGCAGTGTTGTAGTTGAACGCGTCATATTTTGTGTGAACGTGAAGTGAAGGCGCTGTTTTCCTGCCTCACGGGTTTATCCTGGAGTCTGAACGGCGCATAGACCGAATATATCATATATACGGTCCGTATATATCATATATAAGTAGGGCACGATGCATCGAGTAAATCGATTAGAAAATTTAATCGATTATTATTATTATTATTATTATTATTATTATTATTATTATTATTATTATTATTATTTTGCCTCGATGCTTCGTTTTATTTTCATATGCTCTGCGATGGCCGGGACCTTCTGCGGTAGAGATAGTTTCTCATAGATGTATAATAAGAGCGCATCACTGCATCTCCTCCTGTACTCCGCACACATGGGTAAGACACTCACTAGACACTAATGTTAATGTTAGTTTTAGTGCTGAAAACATCACTCGCTTTGTGACTTGATGTTGACTGTGCATCTGTGGTTCCTTTTGGGCTTTGGCAATGATAGTGAAAAATAATCACCCGCAGCGTATGAAAAAACAGAAGAGCTGGTTCATTTTCAGAACTATAAACAGTTATGCACTATGAACGAACGAGTTAATTTTGAAATTTGTGAACTGAACTTTGAACGAGTTCATGTAGAAAATGAACTTTCCCAACACTGCAGGAGGTACGAGCTGACAGAGACTGTCCACAAATGCAACAATTAAATGAAATTTTAAAAGTATTTTGCATTTAATTCGCCATAATTTGCATCAGGCATTTAACCAAGGGCCTACTTTTAAGTGAATGTCAGGCTTTTGATGGAAAGCCAGTATCGTCTATCACACTCTTTAGTCAGAAGAGAACATTTTTTACAATGCAATAACATATGAAACATGTTTGCTGCGAACCCCCTGACACTTTGCAGAACACTTAAGACTAAACTTGGTTTTGTGCTGAAGACTGTAAAACAGATGTGCTAGTTGTGTTATAGCTGAACTCATGGTCTTTGTGTTACAGAAGTAATGGAGCAGGAAAAGGACTCTCAGCAGGTATGTTCTATCCCCTTTAAACTGTACTTTAGAGCTCTTAAATAAGCTTTACACCGTTGTTGGATTCACTTCTTTTGTCACTTTTCTGGTTCTAATGAAAGCTGCTTTTTGGTGTTGGTTTTGCTGTTACAGTCGACTGCAGGTGGCCGACAGAATTGGACCCCTATGGGAGGGGGGACAAGCAAAGTTTGTCGCAGGGAAACGAAATTCGGGACAGTGACAGAGAACCATGAGACAAGCCAAAAGATGAATTGGAGCACGTCTCTATGACCAACAGGAAGTTGGCCATATTGGATTAAAAAAATTTGCCGTCGTTTTGACTGCGTGTACACCAAAGTCTTCAAGTCTCTGTTTTTTGGTCCAAATGAGCTCAGATTTGACACGTCACACCTACAGATGTGGCTCCACAAATGCATTATTTTTTTTAGCGCACTTTTTCACGCCGGCGAATAACGCCTTCATTTCCTGTTTCTTTGATGCCCTCTCACGGCCACAGGCTTTGGCCTACAGAGCTCAAACTCACATCACTATTGTGTGATCCCGGCCTGAATGTGATGAAATATGAAATATAATAAAAGTTACATTATAGCGCCACATCGGATTTGTACCAGATTTTGGGATTAAATTCTATGCATGTCTACGACCAAAAAAATACATTATGGATATGGGGTATTTTCCATGGTTGGCCAGCAGGGGCGCAAAGACTCCCCCACAAATATGTTTAAAGGTGCACTATGTAACTCTTCTAGTGAAGGTCTTAGTCTGACAGTGCTCTTGATTATAAAAGTCATGTGACCTGTGCCCTAGTTTCTATAATTCCGCTCTAGATCTTTCCCATTTTCATATTATAATCACAAAAGACTGATACCTAGAGTTAGGTTAGGTCAATTATCTCAACTACTTTTGCAACTGACTTATGTTACAACTTTATATCTACAAACAATACATATTTGAGTTCAAGTAAATGTTTCATACTATTTAGACAGAAAGAAGAACCAAAAAATATTGAGGCAAAGTAACCGTAAGTTGACAGTTGTAGTTTTGCAATAACCCGTCCTCCTTCTTCCTTCGAATGAAACACTTGAGTGTTTTGTTTTACTGGAAGGGATGGGAAAACATGTATTAACAAGCAGCAGGTAAAATACTGATTGTTAATACAGATTTTCCCATAGATTTTTTTGAGATGATGACATATATTTTAAATGAATATAATAAAAAAAAGTTTTTTCTTTCAGTTTGAATTTCCTGACTGTAAAAAATACAGGCATTTAATCTAGTCCAGTTTATTACAAAATTTCATCCTCCAACAAAGCCACTTTTACAATCTAAAATTAAACCTTTTTTATCTTTTAAATAATTTGAAGAGGTCACGCTTTTCTCTCCTCTCATTTAGACGACTGTAATGCACTTTTCTCTGGCATCAGCCACCATGTTACAGCTGGTCCAAAACTCTGCTGCGCGCCTTTTAACTGGAAGCAAAAAATGTGAGCTCATTACCCCGATTTTAGCGTTGTTGCACTGGCTTCCATGTTATTTAGGATTCTTCAGATTTGTTGATGATTCTAAGATTTTATTGTTTGTCTCTAAAGCTGTGACGGCTCTGGCTTCACAATACATCTTGGGCCTCATCCAGATTTAGAACCTGCACGCAGTCTGAGGTTCGAGGTCCAGCTCCAGCTCATGGTGCCTAAGACGAGACTTAAAACCAGAAGGCACGAGTCCTTCACTGTAGCCGGCCCTAAGCTCTGGAACGCTCTGCTCCCCCCATATCAAATAGTCTCATCTTAAGACCTACTTTTATTCTATGGCCGCATGAGTTCTGTGGTCCACTGTGTCTTTTATTGGCCCTCGCCAGTAACGAAGTTAATGGTGAGGGGTATTGTTCTTCGTCGGTTTCTTACGCTATATTATTATTATTTTTCCTTGCAAACGATCGTGGTTTTGAGGGCCTGAACATCGACGAAAAGTCTCACATGGGGGTATCAGATCGACCGGTCCGGCGAAAAATTTGATAAAACGGGCATCGCGACAATGCCCAAAGTGCCCCCACTGGATAGCGCCCCCTGGAAAAGGCAAAAATTGAAAGTCTATGGGGACCCGAAAAGCATATTTTGGCATAAGCCGACAAACTTCGAAGACATGATAGAAAAGGAGACATACACAAAACGTCATTGTCACACCGGCCTATGACCAACAGGAAGTCAGCCATATTGGATCAAAAATTCGCCGCCATTTTGACTGCGTGTTTGTAAAACTCATCTAGTCCCTGGTTTTTGGTCCAAATGAGCTCAGATTTAACACACATCTACAGACGTGGGTCCACACAGGCAATATTTGTTTTTGTGATCCTCCTCACGGTTTGTCCGTAGCACGCCGGCGAATAACACCTTCATTTCCTGTTTCTATGATGACCTCTCACGGCCACAGGCTTTGGCCTCCAGAGCTCAAACTCACATCACTATTGTGTGATCCCGGCCTGAATGTGATGAAATATGAAATGCAATAAAAGTGAACTCTGTAGCGCCACCTACCATATACATGAAATGTCAACATTATCGGATTTGGACCAAATTTGGGAATTAAATTCTAGGCATGATTATAGTGCTGCCACTAACGACTAATTTTCTAACGATTAATCTCTCGACTAATTTTTCGATTAGTCGACTAATCTAAACGACTAATTAAAAAAAAAAATAAGCGGTTCTAACACACACAAGTGTGTGTGTTAGATTTTCCCGGGAGGTTACCTTGTGTGTGCTGTGCGTGCGAGTTGCAAAGGTTATTGCTGTTATGTCTGTTGTGTGTGCTCATTCGACAATGTTGAACAACGATATGCACACACAATTTAACGAGTATGCACGAGCAGTCTTGTATGGCCAACTCCTGTTCGGCCATACAAAGTCCGATTGGGCTCAAATTTGAATCACTTGTAAAACTTTCGTGCCAAAGCTGACTAATTGTGACACGAGCAAAAATGGTGTGATAGCGCCCCCTGCAGGACAGAATTAAATTTTGCATGGACGGTCAAAATTTTAGTTTTTAGAAAATGTACCAAATTTTGTACAAAATTACTTTGGGCCATCTCAAACAAAAAAGCCAATGTAAACCATATGATATTTTTAACCGTGTTGCCATGGTGATGCGCAAAAGCTCCAATGTTATCCTAATGGGAAAGATAAGATAAATTCCCATTCATGAAAAATATTTTACTTTCACAGAATATTCTCATATTTGGCTCAATGACTCTTCATGTCATCCCAATCAAAAAAGTCAATGACAACCATATGGTATATTTCACAGGGTTTCCATGGCGATGCGCCAAAGCCTCCATGTTAACCTAATGGGAAAATTTCTACAATTTCTTACATTTCAAAGTGATATAACGGCTTAATAGTTTTATTGAAGAACATGAAATTTGGCACAGTGATTCTTCAAGTCAGCCCGAACAAAAAAGTCCGGGGGGCCAAAGTTGTATTTTGCACGGTGTTGCCATGGCGATGTCCCAAATTGCCCATATTCGTCAATGTTAACACATCAGGATCTCCAGTGTGTGTGGACTTTATGTGTTTGGTGGCAAGTTCAGCCCAAAGCCACAAACACACAGAGACAAGAGGTTCATCAGCGCCACCCGGGGGAGCGTCAGCACTACCCGGGAAAGCGTCAGCACCACCCGGGGGAGCACCGGGTCGGCCGAGTGCGATGCGCGGCCCGCGAGGGCCGTTCGATGCCGCTTGCGGCTTTAATTGGCCCTTGCCAGTTAACGAAGTTAATGGCGAGGGGTATTGTTCTTGCTCGGTTTCTTTATTATTATTATTATTGTTATTCCGCCAAAATGATCGCATTTTTGACCCCCTGAACGTCGACGAAAAGTCTCACATGGGGGTATAGAATCGACCGGCCCGGTCGGCCGAGTGCGACGCGCGGCCCGCGAGGGCTGTTCGATGCCGCTTGCGGCTTTAATTTCTTTTCTTTTTTTTATAAAATGATTGTATTTATTTATATTTCTTGTACATTTGTACATGTACATTTGTATATTTTCATCATAATGCATATATGCGTTATCAATGAAGATGTTGCACATGTTGAGCCTTGTGAACATATTAATATTTAAGTGATGTTTTAGTTTATACCATTGTATATTACATTGTATAGTTGAAATTTTTTTTTAAGTATTGTCTGTTATTTATTGCAATTTGTATGTATTTATTAGTCTTAATCTGTTTAAAATAAAATAAAATAAATAAATAAATAAATAAAATATGGCAACTATGGTTTTAACATTTAAACGCTAAGTTTGACTATCCGGAATTAACATTGTAGATATCAATAACATCTTTCTGAGGAGGCGTAATTTCATTTTGAATAGTGGGAATTGTCACCAGATATCTGCAATTTAGTTTTTACTTAAGGCAAAACAGAATAACCAATATCTGCAATTACGTCATTGAAAACGACATTCAATTCGTCACACATCATAAATGACAACTGCAGGTGTCTGTTATTCAGTTTTGACAAAACAAATTTAAATATATCTCAAACATCATTATGACACAGAAAGCACCACGTTGTTTCTAACTAACACTAACTAACAGGTGGCACACTGTCCACAAAAGAAAAGCTGTATAATGCATCTTTATTTATTATATAGTTTCTTATCTACTTTTTAGCATTAACTCCTAAAATAGGCAGGAGGAGTTTTTATTTAAGCCCATCCAAATATATCCAGGCTGCATTGGCACACTGAGCTTAACAGAAATAAATACATAAATAAATACTAATAAAATAATGTTTTTTTTTGTTATTATCCTCTGTCTTCTGCAGGTCTAAGTGTCAAACATGATAAAACCACTAGATGGCAGCAGTTCATAACAGTTAAAGCTCTTGTGTTCATCAAATTTAATCCATTTAACGCCTTTAAACTGGGGGTCAGAGCTGTGATTTACTGAAGTTTAAGATGTTCAAATAAAAAACCTGTAAAAACGATCATAAATGTTCACTATTCATATCTGTGGTTGGGACATTTCTACTTTTACGACTGTTTAAAGGTGCAGTAACTTAGAGGATCCTCCAGGTGCTTGTCTACAGTGAGATGCTATCGTTTTACAGGAAATGTTTCATAGTATGGCATTAAATTCATTGCATTAATTGCAGAATGTGAATCAAAGGCAAAATCACTGCTGCCGCGACCAAAGAGCCCAAAGAAGTTCACCAATGTATTTCCTCCATTATTTATGGTTTAAAATGTGTGATAACCGCTGTATTGTCTTAAGTTTAACGTTGTTCCAGTGCGTAATGCTCATTTTCTTCATAAAATGCACACAAAAACATCGCTCATACTACGCTGAGCAGTGTCACGTTATTTGTGACTTGAGCGATCGGTTGATGCTGGAAATAAAGTTTTGAGCGAGTTGTGAGCGTCCGTGCTGCACAGATGTTATTTGGATATTTTAACACAAGTAACTGAAACAAATATCGTCGGTTTAACCCTCAGAGAAGCTCAGGTTGAGTTCTCTCGAATGGTCTGCGTGTCATTCCGCTCTGACAGTTGGTCATGTTCATCCCTGTGCTTACGTAAGTTTACCTAAAACTTCTGATGACGTATGTGATTGTTGAAGGTTTGTCCCAGTTCGTAGGGTTTGACTTTCTACCCCGACCCCTTGTTGCTCGGTTTCAAGGGGCAAAGGGAAGGGAATTAGAAATAGGACTGGCCCTTGGAGTATTTGGAATGTGATTAAAAGGAAAGAGGAAAGGGCAGAAAAGAGGGTCAGCTGGAGCAGAGGATGCAGAGGATCAGACGGTGAACATGAGGTGCGATGGTTCATGTGGAGGTGATGAACTGGGTTAGACTGAAGGTTCACAGGTTTAACAAGCACCAAACCTCCTCTGTCCCCGACCAAAATCACAATTTCTAAAGCCCCATCCACACTCGGACGTATTCGAGTCGTTTTCGTTGCGGATGCAGTGTTCGTCCACACTAATCTGATGGAAAACGGCTCCAGAGACAGAACGATCTGGATACGCCAACTCCCACGGATTCACCTGAGCACAGATCTGATCCGGCACCGTGTGGACGCCTGAAAACGCTGATGCGCTGACGTAGGAGCTCTAGTTTCCGTCCTTATTGGACCATGTCACTGGACCATGTCACTGGACCATGTCACTGGACCATGTCACTGGACTAGAGTCGCATTCCTGACGGGTGAACCTCAAATTTTAATGAAACAGGTGAAGAATGTTGTGCTGTATCGGAAGCAGGAGAGCGCGGGTCTGATCTGCGGTTTACAGGACATCACGTGTGAACAAAAAACAGGGCTGTGTTTTAGTGAAATGTAAAAATGCCAGTGTTTTTACAAGATGATTCAATGTAAAGTCCATATGTTTTTGCTGTACTGTGACCAGGACAGATAGAGCGGCTGGATCTACAGTGAGTTACCCAGCTGTATAGATGACGTGAGGCAGGAGGTCAGGATCCACAAGTCTTTATTTTACAATTCAAAAACAAAGTGCGCCAGTGCAAGAAAGTGCAGTGCAAAAAAAAAGGTGCCTCGGAGGATCAGAGCCTGGGTCCTCCCCAGCAGTAGTTTTTGAATGATTCCATCAGGCGCCTTATATACCACTGGGTGAAACCAATAAAACTCAAAGGGGTATAAATTAACATTAGCTCATTTAAAACTAAGTTAAAATCCTCCACTAAATTAACCCAAACCAAATAAACTATACAAAACCAAAATACAAAAGATAAAACCCTAAAACCAAACACCTAATAAAATATAGAGATATCCCGATTAAAACCAGTGCCATTCCCCCCTCCCGATGTCCTCTCATTTGAGCTGGCCCGGAACTCTTAAGCGGTGTCTGGTTCCCCGGGGACTCTTTTGGCCAGACCTCCGGACACAAGACACTGGGTGAGTGAAAGCACAAACTACATTCATCACATACACACGCATACCACTCACACTTTAAAATACCTACACGACACACACGCAAACACACATGAGACACTACCAATTGAAACACGGCACATATATTGCACAATCCCAATTGTAATCTACATTTGTCTCCAGAGACCGGTGGCCGCCATTACCGGAAGTGCCCCCGACCGAATCCGCGCAACAAATGACAAAGTTCCAATAAATAATTTTAAAACAATACAAATATGTGCAATTTTATTTATGTGCAAATCAGCGTATCTCATAAGTGCTCCGTGCTATAAAAGTGCAATGTAAATTTATAAAGTGCAAAGTGAATGAAAGTGCATGTGTGAATACATTACTAGTAACGAACGGCCTGTTCGTTACATTTCCCTCCCTCTCCTGAGGCACAGCCTCCTCCTCAGCACTCCTAGAGAGACAGTCTGCTACCACATTCGACTTGCCAGGCCGGTATTGGACTGTAAAGTTGTACGGCTGCAAGGAGAGGTACCATCCAGTGATGCGGTTGTTGGCATCCTTCATCTTGTGCAGCCATTGGAGAGCACGATGGTCTGTCTCCAGCACAAAGTGACGTCCGAGCAGGTAGTATCTGAGTGCATCCACAGCCCATTTTACTCCCAAGCACTCCTTCTCAACCGTTGAGTACCTGGTTTCACGGTCCAAAAGCCTCCGACTCAGAAAAACAACCGGCCTCCTCTCCCCCTCCTTCTCCTGTATCAGGACTGCCCCCAGTCCAGTTTGAGAGGCGTCTGTCTGGAGGATGAAGGGCTGGCTGAAGTCAGGGCTATGGAGGACTGGTTCTGTGCAAATCGCCTCCTTCAGGTCGTTAAACGCCTGCTCACACCCCTCCGTCCAGCGCACCTTATTTGGCGCTGCATTCTTTGTTAGATTTGTTAAGATTGAAGTTCTTTCTGAAAAATGTGGCACAAATTTTCTGTACCAACCTACAAGTCCAAGAAATCCTCTCACCTTTCGCTTAGTGGTGGGGATGGGGAAC
Source organism: Odontamblyopus lacepedii (assembly GCA_034769755.1). Lineage (NCBI taxonomy): Eukaryota > Metazoa > Chordata > Actinopteri > Gobiiformes > Gobiidae > Odontamblyopus > Odontamblyopus lacepedii. The sequence continues at coordinate 3,891,544 of CM068348.1, forward strand.
GAGCGTATCGCAAGCATTTTGTCGACCTGGGGTTTAATCCTCCCAAAGCCGATTGTAAAGCCCAGGTACTGCACTTCCTGATGGGCCACTGCACACTTCCGGGGATTGATGGTCAATCCTGCTGCCCTGATTCTCTGCAAGACCTCCTGGAGGTGGTACAGGTGATCTTCCCAGTTTCCACTGTATACTACCACGTCATCCAGGTAGGCAGCAGAGAAATCAGAGACATCCCGCAGAATGTGGTCCATCAGGCGCTGGAAAGTTGCTGGTGCCCCCTGCAACCCAAATGGCATTACCTTGAACTGGTACATACCAAATGGTGTCCGGAATGCAGTCAGTTCCTTTGCTTCTGGGGCCAATGCCAGCTGCCAGTAACCTTTACTGAGGTCCAAGGTGGTGATGTAGGTTGCTCCTCCCACTCGCTCCAACAGATCGTCTATTCGGGGCATTGGATAGGGATCAAAATTGGAGATTGCATTGAGGTATCTAAAATCAATACAAAAACGCAACGAGCCGTCCTTTTTAGGTACCAATACAATAGGACTGCACCACTCGCTACTAGACACTTCAATTATTCCAAGTTCGAGCATTAATTTGATCTCCTTTTGTAGCACAGGGACCAACCGCTCCGGGATCCTATAGCTCCTCTGGCGGACCGGGGCCTCCTTCTTTAGCCGTATTTTATGCTGGACCAAAGAGGTAAAGCCTGGGGTCTCCTGAAAAAGGGATGGGTCAAGCAGTGACTGAATGTCCTCCTGCTGAGAGTGAGAGAGGTGAGCGAGGTCAACAGCAAGAAAGTCATTAGCATCCGTAGGGAAATACTTTTCTGTTACCTCCTCGTCCTGCACAGCCCGGACCAAGAGCTGCTGTGCCAGCTCCTGACGGACATGGAACTCTTTGAGGAGGTTCACATGAAAGACCTGGTGTTTCTTTTGTCTGTCTGGCATATACAGTTCATAATTTACTTTTCCCACCTGTTTGGTAACTTCATAAGGTCCGTGCCATTTAGCCAACAATTTATTATCACTGGTTGGCAACAACAACAGTACCTTTTGGCCAGGGCTGAAGACTCTCTCCTTCGCCTTTTGATCAAACCAGGTTTTCTGCTGCCACTGCGCCTCCTTCAGGTTCTCCTGGGCCAGTGCAGACATAGTCTCTAGTCTCTCCCGCATTTTGATGACATAGGCTATGATATTGTCACCTTCAGTCTCTGTTTGCTCCCAGTAGTCCTTCAGAAGGTCCAATGGCCCACGTACCTGACGTCCATAGAGAAGTTCAAAGGGGGAGAAACCCGTAGATGCCTGTGGGACTTCTCTGTAGGCAAACAGAAGATACGGCAGCCACTGGTCCCAATCAGCGCCTGTGCTGGAAACAAACTTGCGCAGCATATGTTTTAGAGTCTTGTTATAGCGCTCTACTAGCCCGTCCGTCTGGGGGTGATAAGGTGTGGTCCTAATCCCCTTAACCCCCAACAGCTGGTAGACCTGCTTTAACAACCTGGACATGAAATTGGTACCACAATCTGTCAAAATCTCTTTAGCCACTCCCACTCTAGAAAATAGCTGCAATAAACAATTTGCAATTTGCTTTGCTTTAATTGAGCGCAGCGGAAATGCTTCCGGGTACCTAGTGGCATAATCACACAGGACCAAAATGAACCGGTTTCCTGTAGAACTTTTTTCAAGTGGCCCAACAATGTCCATTCCAATCCGTTCAAATGGGGTACCAATTATGGGCAGGGGTTGTAACTGAGCCTGGCCAACTCCTTTCCCTGCAGTTAATTGGCATTTTTCACAAGTTTTACAAAATTTGAAAATCTGCATGTACATGCCAGGCCACACAAAACGACTGCCAACTCTCCGCAGTGTTTTTTGAAATGCCATGTGACCAGCCCAGGGACAGAGTGGCCAAGTTCCATTACTCTTTGTCTAAACTGGTGAGGTAAGACAATAGCTTCATTTTTGTCATTTCTTTGATACAAAATACCATTTCTGATTATGTATTTTGTGTCTTCCCAACATTTGGATTTCCCTGGCTGCCCTGACACTTTTTCAAACCAGGGTTTTAGGGATGGATCCTGTTTTTGGAGAATCCCTATATCCAGTGGGATCTCAAACTCAACTGGACTGAGTGGTTTTGGAAACTGATGGTCCTTTCTGGGAGAACCTGCAAACTTTTCTCTCCTTTTCTGTGATTTAGGCTTTCTAGCCTTTCCTGGCTGAGCCTCAACCTCTTCCTCCCAATAAGGAAGCTCCTCAAACATAGCCTTAGCTTTCTGAGCTCTGGTGAGGACATTTACCGACTTAACCGGTTCAATTGTGAGGTTTTCAGTAACATGATTGCAGTCTTTTTCTCCCTCTGACTCTTCACTCTGTGACATAAGATCCAGTAGTGTTGGGACATCATTGCCCAGGATGACCTTGTATGGCAAGTTCTGCGCTAAAGCTACATTTAACAGGTAAGTTTGACCCCCTACTGTAATGTAAACTTCTGCTGTCGGGTACATATGCTCATCTCCATGAATACAGGTAAGTGGTGTAGTCTCACTAGAGCGCCTCTCCTCTGGGATCAAACTGGACAGGACTACAGACTGGAAACACCCAGAGTCTAACAGTGCTTCAACTTTTTGGCCATTAACCAATGCAGATGTTGTGCGCCCCCTACTCCCCGTGGCTAGTACCACAGCCGGCCTAGGCACTGAACACAACAGGGATGGTTTAGATTTTTGAGCCGGGCAAAAATGCTGTGTATGGCCTAAGTTGTTGCAGTTGTAACATCTGACTTCCTGTGTTTGAGACCCATTTGGTGTTTTTTTAACTGGGCGTGACTGGAATGGCCTACTTTTAAACCCCCCGGGACCGGGACCACCACCTTGATCACCCCCATAGGACTTATTTGGCTGGGCAACACGGGGCTCCCGTCCAAAGTAGCTGGCTCTGGGTCCTTTACGGGCTGCCAGGAAGGACTCCGCAAGACGAGCTGCTTCCTCAGCGCTGGCAGGATCTCGCTCCCGAATCCAGACCTCGAGCTCTGGGCTGACCATGCGGAGAAACTGCTCCAGGATAAGCTTCTCCCAGACATCCTTCGGTGAGGTTTTCTCTGGTTGCAGCCACCGGGTCAGCAAATCCTTGAGTCGGACATACAGCTCCCTTGGCGTCTCTTCTGCCTCAATTTTCAGGGACCTGAAACGTCGACGGTAGGTTTCATCTGTAATTTCATACTTGGATAGAATAGCGTCCTTCACCTTCTCATAGGTGTTGGAATGGCGAATGTCCATTTGTACAAAAGCACTGCGTGCCTTGCCAGTCAATAGGGGAACAAGGCGGACCGCCCAATCTTCGGTTGGCCAATGGCACACTTGGGCCATCCGCTCGAACATGATTAGAAAATGTTCAATATCATCTTCTGGTGTCAGGATTGGCAGTTTGGGCTCCCTCTGCGGTCTGTAGCCATAACCACCAGGATCTGGCCCATAATCTTCACCATCATCTTCCTCATAGTCAACTGATGGCTCAGTTTGTCCTTGCAAATTCAACTCATACTGCTCGGACCTCCGCTGCTGCTGGACCTGCTGGAACTGCCGCTGCATGGCCTTCCAGCGCTGCTCCTGTAGAAGCTGGTCTTTCTCCTGCTTTTTCTCTCTGGCATCCTGCTTCTCGATCAATGCTTTCACGAGAGCAGTCAACTCATCCACTTTATTTTTGGACCCACTTGTGGCCTCTTGGGGGTCAGATGCTACAGCAATTCCTTCATCTGGCTCCTCAGCTTTCCTTCCTCCTTTCGGCATCATATAACTCTGTGTACTCACTGTTGCAGGGCGGCACTTCTGACACCATATGTGACCAGGACAGATAGAGCGGCTGGATCTACAGTGAGTTACCCAGCTGTATAGATGACGTGAGGCAGGAGGTCAGGATCCACAAGTCTTTATTTTACAATTCAAAAACAAAGTGCGCCAGTGCAAGAAAGTGCAGTGCAAAAAAAAAGGTGCCTCGGAGGATCAGAGCCTGGGTCCTCCCCAGCAGTAGTTTTTGAATGATTCCATCAGGCGCCTTATATACCACTGGGTGAAACCAATAAAACTCAAAGGGGTATAAATTAACATTAGCTCATTTAAAACTAAGTTAAAATCCTCCACTAAATTAACCCAAACCAAATAAACTATACAAAACCAAAATACAAAAGATAAAACCCTAAAACCAAACACCTAATAAAATATAGAGATATCCCGATTAAAACCAGTGCCATTCCCCCCTCCCGATGTCCTCTCATTTGAGCTGGCCCGGAACTCTTAAGCGGTGTCTGGTTCCCCGGGGACTCTTTTGGCCAGACCTCCGGACACAAGACACTGGGTGAGTGAAAGCACAAACTACATTCATCACATACACACGCATACCACTCACACTTTAAAATACCTACACGACACACACGCAAACACACATGAGACACTACCAATTGAAACACGGCACATATATTGCACAATCCCAATTGTAATCTACATTTGTCTCCGCAGACCGGCGGCCGCCATTACCGGAAGTGCCCCCCGACCGAATCCGCGCAACAAATGACAAAGTTCCAATAAATAATTTTAAAACAATACAAATATGTGCAATTTTATTTATGTGCAAATCAGCGTATCTCATAAGTGCTCCGTGCTATAAAAGTGCAATGTAAATTTATAAAGTGCAAAGTGAATGAAAGTGCATGTGTGAATACATTACTAGTAACGAACGGCCTGTTCGTTACATGTACACACACATTCCCAGAAATCTCTGCCACTTTCATTTTCAGACCTCACATGTGATGTCCTGAAGTTCAAAATGACCCCAAGGAGCTGAAAAGAAAATCAGCAAAGTTGTGGCTCTTTTTTGGCTCTCAGACTGATTTTTATTCAGGTGCGGTTCGGGTGTTGTTTATATTTATCGTGGATTGGATCAGATGTGGAATTTTATTTCAGTTCTGTTGGAAAGCGGTCGGGTGTGGATTGGGGTGTGACGGGTACGGGCGGGTGCAGTTCAAAATCAGACCCGTGCGCCTTCCTGATTCGCTGGGTCGGTCGGTCATGTGACGCTACTGCAGAAAACGGTTTAAACGAACCCGAGACAAACGGGAAACAGCGTCGCTACAAACTGAATCTTGTCGTCGATCCGCGAAAAGAAAAGTTTTCACGCTCGCCGTCTTCCTCGGCTCAAAATCGGCCGCTGCGACTTCAGACACGGTGCTTCTTCCTTGTTTTTACTGCCCGTGTGACATCGTGACGCCGGCCCAGTCGCCTCACGAGTGTTTCATGTGGTTTCGCGGACACAGAAACGACGTGTCTGGATGCAAATCGTTTCCGATACGGTGATTCTTTTCACTGTAAACGTAACCTCAGTAAAAAAAACGAGTTAAAATGACTTAAATTAACAACAATTGAGCCCAAACCCATATGTCGCCTTTTCCATTTAAATATTCTACGTCAAATAAAAATTAACAATGAAGCTTTTCAGTTTGTTGATCCACTGCTTACTTGTTTTTTTTCTTCTTTTTTTTTGTCTGGAATGTTAAAGATTGCAGACTTGTTGACCTGGTTAATAACTCAGATGAAACGCAACGTGAACGCACATTTATTTATATTCTGATTTCTACATCTCCACACCTCCAAACGCTCTGGTGTAGCGCTCGTCTTACCTTTGGTTCACTAAAGATCGGCAATTCCAAGGTCGAAATGATCCAAATGATTCTAGGGAACGTGTGTGGAGTTTAAAAACACACTCAGTAGTCGTGTTTGTTTCACTTTGTGCACGTGAAGCTCAGCAGGGGCATAAAGCGTCTCGAGGCTGAACTCCAAACTGAGGCAGCGTCATTGGGACATCAAAAATTGTTAAAAGAATTAAAGTAAAAAGTAAAAAGAGAGAGAAAGAGGGGGTGAAAGTGGATGGAGAAAAAGATAATAAAAATAGAGAGGAGTGGAGAAGCAGGTGCACCAGCTCCTGTTAATGGCATTAAATTTACACTTCAGAAGGAGAGAGTGAAAACAGTAAAGTGAGAGAAAGACAGAGGTGAGACCAGGGCATTAAACTCCTCTTTTCTTAACGTTTTGAATGACCGTAGACCGTAGACCTTTATGAAACGAAAACGCCAGAGAGCGACTCATTTTAGTGAGAAAGAAAGTGAGAAAGCAGAAGAGCCCTAGAGCGGAAACAGTCAGATACTTATCAAACGTAAGACATAATCTGTGTTATTAGGCTCTTTTTTCAGACCAAGAGTTTGTTTTCATCCTGACAGTTTCTCCTGCTCCCTGTGGTCTTCCTCAGAATCTCGTGATGTTGCTGTGACGTGTCCGATCAGCTGATTTAAACAGGTTTTGGTGACGTCTTCCGCCCGGTTGATTCAGGACGACAGCGCCACCTGCAGTCCCACTTCCTCAGGACAGTATAACAGGTGTGTGAGAGGAAAACACCTCCTTTTGTCCCAACATTTACAATCCCCCAAAAAAGAACCTAATTACATAAATGATCAGAAGCTCAAATGAACCTCATTTATTGTCAGTTCCGCCATGTAACAAAATGACACAGGGGATCGAAACTGTGAAATCACAATTTCACCAAAAAAGTCCAGTGTGCAGTTAAAAGCATGTTCATGGGGTTATAATGATATAATTATGGACTATAAAACATAACCCACTTATTAGTGCACAAGTTAGGAATCAAAATAACACATTTAAAATAGTAATGAGTCAGATTTTAGTTATTAAAGGGACAGTTGTGAGTTTTGTTCATAGTTCCTCATTTCCTGCTGATCCAGAGTGTTGGAGACGAGTGGAGACACTTGTTTCAATCTTCCTCCAGTCTTATTGTGGGCAGTCTAAGGTTCACCTGTGCACTAATCATGGTGTCTGATGAGCATCTTGATGTGGCACCTGTGAGGTGGGATGGATTATCTCAGCAAAGCAAAAGTGCCACTATCACACATTTAGACAGATTTGTGAACAATGTTTGAGAGAAATGGTAATATTGTGTATCTGGAATGAATTTTAGATCTTTGAGTCCATCTCATGACAAATGGGAGCAAAAACAAAAGTGTTGCGTTTATATTTTTGTTGAGTGTATAAAAGAAAATACTAGGATTTAATGTTGAAAATCACATTGTCTTGTCTAAATAAAGAGGGTTTTTTGTTTTTTTCCATTATCGTTGTCGTATCGGGATCGGGATCGAGTATCGAGTCTATCGTTCAGTGGTGAAGTTGAGTTTGAAATGTTGTTACCGTGACGAGTTTAAGTTTCTATTTTGATTGGACCGTGATAAAAGTGTGACTGACTCTTTGGCCTTGAGTTCGGGCAGGTCCAGGTACCAGTGCTCGTCACTGATGATCCTCCGCTCGTCCTCCTCCAGCTGCTTCTTCGTCTCTGCGTCCAGCCCCCTCTGCATGAACTGAAAGAGACCAGAGTCAGTCCTCCGTCCCTCTCCTCCTCTGTCCTTCTCCTCCTCTGTCCTTCTCCTCCTCTGTCCTTCTCCTCCTGTCCTTCCCCTCCTGTCCTTCTCCTCCTGTCCTTCTCCTCCTGTCCTTCTCCTCCTCTGTCCTTCTCCTCCTCCTCTGTCCTTCTCCTTCATCTCTGTCCTTCTCCTTCGTCTCTGTCCTTCTCATTCTCTTCTGTCCTTCTCCGTCTCTCTCCTCTGTCCTTCTCCTCCGTCCCTCTCCTCCATCCTTCCCTTCTGTCCCTCCGTCCTTCTCTCTGTCCCTCTCCTCCATCCTTCCCTTCTGTCCCTCTGTCTCTCTCCTCTGTCCCTCTCTTCAGTCCTTCTCTTCTGTCCCTTTCCTCCATTCCTCTCCTCCATCCTTCTCTTCTGTCCCCCTGTCCTTCTCCTCCGTCCTTCTCCTCCGTCCCCCTGTCCCTCTCCTCCGTCCCTCTCCTCCGTCCCTCTCCTCCGTCCTTCTCCTCCGTCCTTCTCCTCCGTCCTTCTCCTCCGTCCTTCTCCTCTGTCCCTCTCCTCCGTCCTTCTCCTCCGTCCTTCTCCTCTGTCCCTCTCCTCCGTCCTTCTCCTCTGTCCCTGTCCCTCTCCTCTGTCCCTCTCCTCTCACATCAACGTTAAGTCATCCATTTTTTCCCTTTTTGCTTTCTATATCATTCGTCTAATTTAGCATAATTGCCTAAATCATCATTGAACGTTTCCAGAAAACAAGCAAAAACACATTTTTTTTGCCAAGCACATTAGTATTTTTTCTATTATCGATATTGTAACAGAAAGTTCAACCAGATGTGTGAACAAGTTTCCAAAAAAGAAAGACACTACATTGATTAGAGGTGATGCAGCAGCGGTAGGAGAGTAAAGTCAGCCAGAAATCACAATTTGGACAAAAAATGACTTGGGTAATTATACTTTTAGGCTGATGTAGTATTTGAATGTCAAGCCTTTAAATAAAGAGGCTCTTAAACTGTGGGTGAGGGTCCAAAACAGTTCGGCTAACCTGAACTGTGCGGCGGCGAAGGGCACGGTGGATGCCGTGGCTTGGCTGAAGGATGGTGTTCCACTGACCTCTACTGACAGAATGGTTATCGCGGAGGACAAGCGATCGGTCCAGATCAGCCCGCTGGAGAAGGAGGACAATGGAGAGTACATGTGTACACTGTCCAACCCGGTCAGCAGCCAGACAGCCAAGGCCACACTGTCTGTGATCTGTGAGTATGTGCTTGTCATCACCGTAAACATCATCACAACAGAGTCGGTGTTATGGATTTGTTTGGGTCGGTCGTGCACAGAAAGCCGTCCTCTGCAGACAGACGCACAGGCGTCTGTGCAGACACCTGTCTCACGGCCTCTGGGGCTCTGTCTAAAATAAAGTCAACATTCTTCTGTGGCTTCCTGTCCTCCCTTTCTGAAGTGGAGATGTGGATTTATGTACTTATCCACACTGAAGGAAAGCAGTGAGAATTTTGTCTATCTGTGACCCATTGCGTGTATGTCGTGTCTCCACTGGAGTCACTGATCAGTCCGGAGCAGTGCACACTCATCTCTACATTCACACTCAAACATACTCAAAAGAACCGTGTTTAAATACAATAATGATAATAATGAAAATAACAACAACAACATCTGTGTTTTTCTTTCAACTGGATGTGACTAAAGTTAGATTTTTTGGCATCAGATTCACATATTCCACATGATGCTTCACCTTTTCCCGATCTCTGTCAGTGATAAATATGTAGTGTGTAATGTAATATCAATAATAATAATAATGCATCCGTTTTATACAGCGCTTTTCTGGACACTCAAAGACGCTTTACAGAGCATTATTCATTCACTCCAGACCCGGTGGTGGTAAACTACTATTGTAGCTACAGCTGCCCTGGGGCAGACTGATGGAAGCGAGGCTCCAATCTGCACCATCGGCCCCTCCGACCACCACCAACACTCACACACACACCACTTTCATACTAGGCAATGTGGGTGAAGTGTCTTGCCTAAGGACACTACGGCAGTTTTTGCAACTGGCGCCCCCCTGTGGCACGTGGAATTCCTTGTGGTCTCCCATCCAAGTACTAACCAGGCCCGGCCCTGCTGAGCTTCTGAGATTTGACGGGTTCAATGTTAGAATGGACCAGCTAAAGTTTCAAAATACTCTTTTGGGGTTAATCTTCTTATAAATATTGACTAAGGACCTAAGTCCTGTAGAAGTCTGAGGATTTTCTCACATAAATCAGTGAAGACAGCTGACATGTTGGACCGGCTCAAACCTGAACATGGAAACACAGGTTTTGCCTCCAGTGTTTTTCCTGAAATGAATTGAGAGCATCTCCCTGAATGGATCATTTCAAGGACAGGAATCCCAAACATGCTCCACTGAAATGATTACGAGTGTTAAGAGCGTTATGACAAGAGGGGAAGGTACAATGGCCTTTGTAACTGTAGCCTCAGCATTTGACCCATAGTCACAGTTCTTTGGGGATCCAGGTTAGGAGGAGGATTATTGTTGCTAACCCAAAGTGAAATGATTGACTACATTTTAAATGGCAAAACATAAAATAAGTCAGGTTTAATTAGATAGATAGGTAGATAGATAGAGATAAATATGACATAACATCTACATGGAGACAAGCAGATGGGATACACTCCCCTTGAAAAGTTACACATTGCACCTTTAAAGTATCCTGTATCCTTAAATACTGTATTGTATTACTGGCCCTGCTCATGTACTTAGCGCCTTTGCCGAAGGTAATCTGTATTGACATCTCTATAAAACACACATAAGGCATTTATGAGCTGAAGCCACTTTAGGAGGAAACGTCTCATTGATCAGATAGTTTTGAGGAGCAAATGGACCAGACCTGCTCTCAGCTCAGCCCAGGGCTCTGTGCTTCCTGTTTCTCAGAAGCTCTTTAAGGCCATCAAATATTAAAGTGCTAGACTGAGCGATAGGGTTAGACAGATCTGTTTTGTTTGCTAGATTTAAACTACTTGTCAACAACATTTGCACAAAATGCTGAGGAATCATATGGGATACAAAAGTACAAAAGGACCTGTTTTAGTCCTGCATTAATCCCGGTTTAGTCTTGGGATAGTTCTCACCGAGTCCTGTTTTGGTCCTGGTTCGCCCTGGTCAAAGGTGTATTCTCACTTCACATGGAACTGAACCCGAAACAAAACCAAGACTAGACCAGGACTAAACAAGGACTAGTTCTGATTTATTTGGTTTAGACCCGCTTTAATCTTTAATTTATTGGTCCTCAAGTTAGTCCTGGTATGATTTTGGGTTAGTTCTAGTTGAACCATGGTTGAGTCCTGGTGAGGTCCTGGTTTAGTTCTGGTTTAGTCTTGGTTGAGTCCTGGTTTAGTCCTGGTTGAGTCCTGGTTCAGTCCTTGTTATTCCTAATTTGGTCCTGGCTCAGTCCTGATTTAGTCCTTGTTCAATCCTGGTTGAGCCCTGATTGAGTCCCAGTTTAGTCCTAGTTTATTCCTGGTTTAGTCCTATATCATGAAGTTACCCACATCCCAGAGAACTTTATGTGGCATGTTGCTGATTTGGTACTTTAATTATTTATTCATTTAGTCTTGTGAAGGTCCTGGTTCAATCCTGTTTTAGTTCTGGTTTGGTCTGTGTTTAATCCATGTTTAGTACTGGTTTAGTCCGAGTTAAGTCTGTGTTTAATCCATGTTTAGTCCTGGTTTAGTCCTGTATTGTAAAGTTACCTCCTCCAGATCACATTATACTGCTGGATTTGTTGGCTGAAATAAAACCCAGTGTTCAGTGAATGACTGTTGTGCACAGGGAGGCCATTTTGTGTCCTGGTCCCTAACCCCCGCCCTTCTCCTCAGATGGACCAGAGCCCGTGGTGCTGACCGGAGAGTCAGAGGTGGAGGTGAACGATCCGCTCAAACTGGACTGCTCCGCCCTCTCCGTCCCGCCGGCCAATTACACCAGGAAATTCAATGGCACCAAGACCTCCGTCACCACCAGCCATTACGTCATCGACCGTGCGGCCTTCTCCAACTCAGGAACCTACACATGTGAAGCCTACAACGCCCTGACCGGGAAGATCTCCGCCAACACCCACGTGCTCGTTGTCAGAGGTGAGACACAGAGGGAGGGCGCAGACAGGAGCAGATGAGAGGGTCATATGGGGCAGAGGGGCAGAACAGAGGGGCAGCGGAGTAGAGGAGAGTTGTGCTCATTGAAACAGGGCTCTACGCTAACTTTTTTTTTCAGGAGCACATCTGCCCCTAAGTTAAAATTTTTAGGAGCCAGGGCTCTACAGTGCGCCCATTTCACTCGCATTTGCGAGTAAATATTTCGTTGTGCGAATGAGGAAAATAAAAGTCGCACCAGTGCGAGTGCTTCTGCAGCACAATAAGGAGAGCTGCGCACAGACGTCACGTGACAAGTTAAACGTTCTAAATGTGTCAAACATTAGGGGCACAGTCACAGTAGGACTTTAGAATCGTGCCCAAGCCTGGATCGCCCCTAAAGCGCCGCACGCTTTCCCAGCGCGATCGCAACCGAACCCGGGCACGACTCCGACCGCACACGACTCCAGCATACGAGCTCCACATGTGCGCCGATATCACTCATACGAACAAACTCCGCTTCAAAACACCCACGCCCCTTAAACGAGGAGCGCCCCGCAGCAGGACCCACACCTGTCCCACCACTCAGTAAACACCCCTGTGCCGCTGGACTTCCCTCTCTAAAGCGAGAGCTTTGTCTCGGTCTTGTCTCGGACTGGAGCACATTTGGACTCGGGCTTGTCACGGACTCAAGGTCTGAATACTGAGTTCGTCATATTTCATTACGGCCGCTGCTATCGGCAATAAACTTGTACCGTGTGCGGCAGGGCCGGCCCCCCATTAGGCAACTGCTAAGGCTCCACTAGGGGGCACCGAGCGCAAAAATCGGCGATGGGGGACAAAATCCTCCACTGTCTAAAACAGGGGTGGACAAACTACGGCCCGGGGGCCACATACAGCCCGTTAACCTTTTTAATCCGGCCCGCCAAACATGAATGAACTGCAATAAAATTTATTAGTTTTATTTTCCCTGCAATTCTGGCGTTTCCCAATAGATGGCGCACTCTAGATACAGTGATACATAAAACCAAATTATCCACATAGGCCGGGTGTACAGTGCCCGGGGGTAGAACTATATCTTGAACACGACTTCCTCACTCATGGTCCGAAAACCTTCCCATAAAGCACTGCGGCCAAGTATATATCTAGTGTGCCGCACACTGCACCTGCTCCCGCACGGCGCGTGCCACATTTCCTCTTGTTCGGTGTGGACACCGCGCGTGGACTGTGTCTTGTTGCATACGCTGCGTGGACCTCGCATTCTCCTGTGCACCTCTAAACCAGAACTAACACCAGGACTAAGCCAGGTCTAAAGCAGGTCTACACCATGTGTAAACAAGCATTAAATCAGGACTAAAACCAGGTCTAAACCAGGATTAAAACCAGGTCTAAACCAGGACTAAAACCAGGTCTAAACCAGGATTAAAACCAGGTCTAAACCAGGACTAAAACCAGGTCTAAACCAGGACTAAAACCAGATCTAAACCAGGTCTAAACAAGGTCTAAAACCAGGTCTAAACCAGGACTAAAACCAGGTCTAAAACCAAACAAGAATTTGCAGGAGGTGGTTGCTACATTCATGTAGTTTTAAAAAAACATGACAATATCAAGTAATACAGTTACTTATTGAAGTAATTTAATGGATTACATTACAAACTACATTTTGGTTAGGTTAGGTTAGGTTAGGCTTTATTTGTACCCGTAGGTAAATTTGCTTTGCAGATTTGAGAGGCTGGTCCCACATTTCATTCATCCACATTCTGCACAATAAACACCAATAAAAATACAAATATAAATATAAATAAAGTGTTGCAGTTCTCCAGTGCAGAGTGGTTGTTCCATAAATAAAAGAATTCATCTGACTGAGCTAAAAATTGCAATACATACGAACTATATCAAAAACATGATAAATAAATAAATTACAATTTATTCATAAATACAATAGCAGCTGGAACGAAACTCATTTTAAAGCGATTTGTTCTTGATCTTGGAACTGAAAACCTCTGACCAGAGGGAAGTAGCTTAAACTCTGAATTTAGAGGATGTTGCGTATCATGAAGAATATTCTGGGACATCCGCTGTAACTGTCCTGAGTACAGTGAGTCCAGGCTGTTCTGAGGATGGACCATCACCTTAAACTCGCCCATTTAATCAACTGATTCAGGGAGTTCTTGTTTTGAGCAGAGATGCTTCCAAACCATGAGACCAGTGAAAAAGTTAAAACTGATTCCATAAACGTCTTATAGAACAGTGTCATCATGGTTCTATCTACACGGTAGAAGGACAATTTCCTCAGACAATGAAGGCGTTGGTGGCCTCTTTTACGCACAGCAGTATATGGGGTGCCAAGTGTAACACACTTAATTTCGTGGACGAAATGCCTTTCGTGCCATGAAATGGATAAAATGGTCACGAAATCGTAAATCATCACGATGCCTTTTGTCCACGAAATGCGCAAATCAGTTGCCATTGTGTCCACGAAATGATAAAGGGAGCACGTCATTTTGTGGACAAAATACAAAACAGGTTATTCATTACGTGTACTAAATTTACTGCTGACTTTTCCTTTTGTGGACATAAGGCTGGATTCACTACTTATTTTCGTGGACGAAATTAATTTATATTTGACAAAAGTAATGTTGTCCACGAAATGAATGACATTTATGCTTATGTGCCACTAAATGCATAACGTTTTCTTTTCGTGGGCCTGCAGATACCTTTCGTCCACAAAATGCATTTTGTGATTCAGGAAATGCATTTCGTGATTTAGGACATGGGTTTTGTGGACGAAATGCATTTTGTAAATCACGAAATGCATTTCGTGACTCACAACATGCATTTCGTAATTCACAAAAAGCATTTCGTGATTTACAAAATGCATTTCGTCCACAAAAACCATTTCGTCAATCACGAAATCCATTTTGTAAATCACGAAATCCATTTTGTCAATCACGAAATGGTTTTTGTGGACGAAATGCATTCCGTAAATCACGAAATGCTTTTTGTGAATTACGAAATGCATTTCGTGGACGAAATGCATGTTGTGAGTCACGAAATGCATTTCGTGATTTACAAAATGGATTTCGTCCACAAAAACCATTTCGTCAATCACGAAATCCATTTTGTAAATCACGAAATGCATTTCGTGACTCACAACATGCATTTCGTCCACGAAATGCATTTCGTAATTCACAAAAAGCATTTCGTGATTTACAAAATGCATTTCGTCCACAAAAACCATTTCGTCAATAAAGAAATCCATTTTGTAAATCACGAAATCCATTTTGTCAATCACTAAATGGTTTTGTGGACGAAATGCATTTCGTAAATCACGAAATGCTTTTTGTGAATTACGAAATGCATTTCGTGGACGAAATGCATGTTGTGAGTCACGAAATGCATTTCGTGATTTACAAAATGGATTTCGTCCACAAAAACCATTTCGTCAATCACGAAATCCATTTTGTAAATCACGAAATGCATTTCGTGACTCACAACATGCATTTCGTCCAGAAAAACCATTTCGTCAATCACAAAATCCATTTTGTCAATCACGAAATGCATTTCGTGATTGACGAAATGGTTTTTGTGGACGAAATGCATTTCGTAAATCACGAAATGCTTTTTGTGAATTACGAAATGCATTTCGTGGACAAAATGCATGTTGTGAGTCACGAAATGCATTTCGTGATTTACAAAATGGATTTCGTGAGTCTGCAGATGACTTTCGTCCACAAAATGCATTTCGTGATTGACGAAATGGTTTTTGTGGACGAAATGCATTTTGTAAATCACGAAATGCTTTTTGTCAATTACTTAAATGCATTTAGTGATCTAAATGCATGTTGTGAGTCACTTAAATGCATTTAAGTGATTTACAAAATGCATTTCGTCCACAAAACCCATGTCCTAAATCACGAAATGCATTTCCTGAATCACAAAATGCATTTTGTGGACGAAAGGTATCTGCAGGCCCACGAAAAGAAAATGTTATGCATTTAGTGGCACATAAGCATAAATGTCATTCATTTCGTGGACAACATTACTTTTGTCAAATATAAATTAATTTCGTCCACGAAAATAAGTAGTAAATCCAGCCTTATGTCCACAAAAGGAAAAGTCAGCAGTAAATTTAGTACACGTAATGAATAACCTGTTTTGTATTTTGTCCACGAAATGACGTGCTCCCTTTATCATTTCGTGGACACAATGGCAACTGATTTGCGCATTTCGTGGACAAAAAGCATCGTGATGATTTACGATTTCGTGACCATTTTATCCATTTCGTGGCACGAAAGGCATTTCGTCCACGAAATTAAGTGTGTTACACTTGGCGCCCCATAGCAGTACAATTATCATCAAAGCTCAGTTTTGAATCAATGAGTGTTCCAAGATACTTATAAGAGTCGACACACTCAACTGACTGCCCCTTTATGTACGTTACATCATTCTGAGGAGCACTTTTCCGAAAGTCAATAAGCATATTCTTCGTTTTGGACACATTAAGGTGTAGATATGACTCATCACACCACTTTACAAAGTCCTCAACAATTGGCCCATGTTGGTTTTCATTTTTCTGAAGCAAACTCACAATAACAGAATCATCCGCATACTTTATTATTGTTCTGTTCTCATAAGTGCTCTGACACTTGTTAGTGTACAGTATGAACAGCAGGGATGAGAGAACACATCCCTGCGGTGATCCTGTTGATGACACCATCTGGTCAGAAAGGACCCCATTGACCCTTACTCTTTGTGTTCTCATGGTTAAAAAAATCAAGAATCCACCCCACAATATTAAAATCTAGGCTAAAACGTTCTAAAAGCCTTTTGGGGTCTGTAATCTGTAATCTGTAGGGAATACAGTTTAAAGTAACCTTCCCAACACTGTCAACAGAATTATCAAATGTGTCACAATCAAACGGAAGTCAAAACTTCTGAAACGAAAAATGTTAATTTTTGAAGTGGAAAATCATCGGCCCGATATATGGTGCACATGTTGAACTGAGATGTTTGAATATGTCACATGTAAATTGTTGGATCCTGCAAGTTATTTTCGTCTTATTTGCTGGGTTGACGTAGTCAGACTAGAACACTCCATCCATCTGCTCCTGGTCCGGCCCTTCCATCAAATTTTAGAACCCTTTGTGGCCCTCGAGCCAAAAGGTTTGCCCACCCCTGGTCTAAAACATCGTCACTATGAACTGTTTGATTTCTTGTGAGTATCTGTACTCTGGCAGTATTTTTTATTTATTTTTTTGCAATCCAAGGGGCGCCACCTGAAATCTTGCCTAGGGTGTCAAAATGGTTAGGGCCGGGCCTGGTGTGCGGGACCGGTGCGCTGGAGCCCGCGGACACGCGTGCGGCACCGCCAGCGCACGGCTTGTACATAGCGCGCACCCTCGTGTACCAGTGTGCATCACAGGGCAGGTGAAACATCCCACCTGTCCATCCGCCTCGTCAAATACGCCAATACTAATTTTATGTCCGTGTCCGCACAGAGCAGAGCTATGGCACAGAGCAGGTGATATGTGGGCAGAAGTTTGCCTAAGAAAATAACAAATAAATCTGTTTGTCAAATGTTGGTTTGGTAAATGTGCAGAGGCTAAAAACCACTGTAAAACCAGTAAATGTAACTCCAGTTATGAATTTGAAAATGCAGGTTTAAAAATCCTACACACTTTATTCACTTTGAAGCAGTTTTGTGCCAGTGGAAGTTTTCTTAAAGAAGAGGTTCTTAAACTGTGGGTGAAGGTCCAAAAAGGGCCACAGAGTGTTCAAGTGCAGTACAGTTTGTTTGGTTTATTTTAAGTCTAAATAATAATCAGATAAAATGAAGATATATTTATAAAAACATGCCGATCATGCAGGAAAAGTACAGTCATAATGCTTTTGTTTTTTGTATTAAATTTATTCAGTGTTGGTGTTGGTATGTACAAGTTCTGCCATGTAATAATCGTTCAAAACGAAAACCTATTTGTGCCCCCATTTTTTTTTCTGTGCTCCTAAAATTTTTAACTTAGGGGCAAGTGTGCTCCTGAAAAAAAAAGTTAGCGTAGAGCCCTGATTATAAGTAAAATAATTGTAATTGAGTAGATTTTTGAGCCAATTGTATTTTTTTGTAGATTTTAAACCTGCATTTGCACTTGTAATTATGTCAAATCTGATCCCGGTTCTTCCCAGAACGGTTGATTTGACTGGAAATCTGTGTGCTTCAGCTTTCCTTTCATGTTTCATCTCATTCTCTGGAGCTTCAAATCAGACATTCACTCACTGAATCAAGAAAAGACCTCTACCGCTTAAGAGATTGAACTTTTATTTTATTATTGCATGTTTTTATCTGCCAACATGATTTTCAGAGGAGCTGGAGGTCCGGGAGTCCCAGCTGCTGCCCCTTTGACCCAGCCCCAGACGGGAGAAGCCCGTTACAGTGGGAACAGCAGGTGACCGCTGAAGGTGTTGTGGCGATGGTGGTTGTCGTAAAGTTGGCGGCTGAAGGGTAAAACGACATAGACGACATCTCCAACGTCCAGAGGCAGAGTGACGGCGTTCCCTGCAGTGGTGCACCCGCCCGTATTGCTCTCGTGGGCCATAAACACGCCCTTCCCGTTCTTCATCAGGTAAGCTTCAGCTGGTTTACGCGAATCACAAAGAGCAAAAATCTCAAAGTGGTAAACGCCTTTGACTGGGGCAGTGAAGATGCCTGAAGGAGGATCACAGCGTTATAAAGACGCCGCTTTGAGTGATGCTTACAGTCGAGGCCAAAAGTTTTGAGAATGACACAAATATTACATTGTTTTTAGGTGTTTTCTCACATGTTTTTATGGTTTACTGAAATACAATTACAAGCATTTTATGAGTATCAAAAGCTTTTACTGACAATTACACTGAGTTCATGCAGCAAGTCAATATTTGCAGTGTTGACTCTTCTTCTCTGCACTTCTCCCTGGCAGCTTCAGTCACACTACAAAAAAGGATTTTCTAACATAGTTAAACTGACTTGAATTAAGCAGATTCATCTTAAAAGATCAATTTTAAGTTTTTACTTAATAAGATGACATTTTTTGACTTGTTTCAAGATATTTCATCCTGATTTATCTTATTTTTTAGATATTACAATTTATTCTAAACACTTTTTATATTAACTCAGTCCAGGTTAAGCCTCTTTAACTTCCTTCTCAAACCAATAAGGGGAAAAATCTTGCCATAAATACTTGAAACTCGTGTTTTCTGCTTAGAACAAGATTCATATTTCGTCTTGTTTTAAGAAAACTTGGTAAGTGAAAATTTCTTACTGCACTGGCAGAAAATTTCACTTAAAATAGGACTGAGGTCCTAAATCCTGACTGAGGTCGTCCATTTTTACACAATCAAAGCTTTGAGTTTGTCTGAATTTGTGGATTTTTTTTGTCCACCGCCTCTTGAGGATTGACCCCAACTTCTCAGTGGGATTAAGATCTGGGGAGTTTCCTGGACCTAAAATCTTTATGTTTTGTTCCCTGAGCCGTTTAGTTATTCCGTTTGCTTTATGGCTCCATCCTGCTGGAAAAGACTTTGTTCATCACCAAACTGCTCTGGGACGGTTGGGGGAAGTTGCTCTCAGAGGACGTTCTGGTACCAACATTAATATTTATGTCATTCTTAAAACTTTTGGCCACGACTGTACGTTAATTTACCTGTTGTTGAGTTGTAGCCGTTTCCAAAGTTTGTGGTGACGTATTTATACACAAGAGTAGTATCAGTGTTAAATGGTCCAAAATGCTGATCCCCAGACTCCAGCAGTGCAGCAGAGAAAGCCACTTTTCTCACTGAAACAGACAGAAAGACACATTAGGATAAAAAGAGCAGCATTTATGAACATGAGACCATAGACATGTATAATATGGAATTTGGAATGCTGGCGCGTTTTTGGCTGCCGCTGCTCCTTGGCGTTATTTTTCGTGATAATCTCACCAAATGACTCTGCATTTGTGGTCTACAAGTGGATTATGCTATACTTTAAAAAACCCTCCACAATATATAAACTGTCACTGAGGTGTCGTGTATTTTCGTGCGACTTTAGCTTACCTGTTGCACGTCACCTAGCAACAGCTCCACGCAGAAGTCGCAGCCCTTGCAGCAATGTGGAGGGACTATGCGTGGCTGGTACTCCTCTGGTTCATCCTGTCAATTATCCACCATCCTGCTACAGCACTGTTCCAGTATTCTGCCTCTGAGTTTAAGCTCCATATACATCCACACAACGCACCAGCGCCTGCTCTGCTCCAACACCCGGACATTCTGTACGTGCCTCGCCGTAGACCAGTCCACCGGGGCTCACGTCGGAACTACCAATACGACAACTCCAGCTCCATCCCGTCGCTTTGGTCCACTGCCCGCCGTCCAAAGAGAAACACCTGTCGCCGTGCCGAGCGCGTCTTGGCCCGGGTGCAGAGAACGGCGAACACGGCTGGCGGCAGCAGCACTACTACAGTCAGCTTTGGTCTTCTTAACACCCGCTCTCTGACCCACAAGGGCCATCTCGTCCAGGAACTTCTGGCGGACCGTAAGTTAGACTTTTTGTGCTTGACGGAGACGTGGCAGCTTAAAAATGACTTCAGTCACCTCAACGAGGCTACTCCCCCGGGGTTTGTTTACCTCTCCCAGCCTCGTGTCACCGGTCGAGGGGGCGGTCTCGCGGTGATCTACCGCGAGAGTTGGAAAGTAGCTCCTGTGACTGTGCCTGTCTATCAGTCATTTGAGGCCACTGTATGTCAGCTCTCTGGACCAACTCCTACTGTCACTGCCACCATCTACAGAGCTCCAAAACAAAACAAGGATTTTATAACAGACTTTGCAGCTTTTTTAACACATGTTTCCACACTCTCTTCCAATGTCATACTATTAGGGGATCTAAATATTCACTTGGACATTGTTAATAATTCACTCACCAGCGATTTTATATCCTGTCTGGACAGTTTTGGTTTGCAACAGTTTGTTAATTTTCTCACACACTCAAAAGGACATACTCTGGACTCAATCTGCTGCTCAGGCGTTACACCCATGGACTGCAAAGCCAACTTCATCCCATTTTCCGATCATATGCTCCTTACATTTTTTGTCAATCTGCCTTTTTCCAAATACAACCCCACGCGCACCATAACATTCCGTAAAATTAAGGACATAAATTTGGACAATTTATCTTTTCACATCAATAATCTACCCAGTACAGACAGTTTTGCAACTCCTGATCAACTTGTGTCACACTACAACACCCACCTCCACAACATCCTTAACACACTTGCTCCACCCAAATCCAGATCGGTCTCTTTCACTCACACTGCACCCTGGTTCACCCCCACTCTCCGACAGTTAAAAGCAAAAGGCCGCCAACTTGAAAGACTTTATCACAAAACTGGACTAACTATTCACAAGGACATGTACACACACCACACCCTCCACTACAAAGATTGCATCTCCAAAACTAGATCTGCATATTACTCCGGTTTAATCAGTACTAATGAAGGAAATTCCAGGACCCTCTTCTCTCTTGTTTCAACCATCACCAAACCTCCTGACTCCCTTCCATCTCATCTCTATTCATCCGACTTCTGCAATACTTTGGCTTCATTCTTCACCACAAAAATCCACACTATTCACCAACAGCTCACCCCCTCTTCTGCTCTAACTCTACCTGTCATTACATCTCTTATCACCACCACCCCTTTCTCATCATTTACTCTACCTTCTATCAATCAAATTTCCTCTTTTATCCAAAAATCCAAAACCTCTTCATGTCAACTTGACCCACTTCCCACTGTCCTTATCAAAGCCACACTTCCTTCTCTTGCTCCTTTTATCACCAACATAATTCATGCCTCCCTCACCTCTGGTACTGTCCCCTCTCCTCTCAAAACTGCTGCTGTCACTCCAATTCTCAAAAAACCTGGTTCAGATCCCACAGACCTCAATCATTTCTGTCTGATTTCTAACCTTCCATTCATCTCCAAAATTCTTGAAATTTCTGCTCAACTTCACTCTCATCTGTCCTCCAATAACCTGTACGAGTGTTTTCAATCTGGCTTCCGTCCTCTCCACAGCACTGAAACGGCCCTTCTCAAATCACTAATGACCTTCTCCTCTCTGCCGACTCTGGTTTAGTATCCATCCTCCTTCTGCTTGATCTTAGTTCTGCCTTTGACACCATTTCTCATTCCATCCTCCTGAACAGACTCTCTTCCATCGGCATCTCTGGCACAACCCTCACCTGGTTTCACTCCTATCTTTCCGACCGCACTCAGTTTATTCAACTCAAATCTTTCACTTCTTATCCTGTCCCCATCTCCACAGGTGTTCCCCAAGGTTCTGTTCTCGGTCCCCTCCTTTTCATCATCTACCTCCTCCCCCTTGGTCACATTTTCCGGGAACACCACATTCAATTCCACTGCTACGCGGATGACACCCAGCTCTACCTCTCCGGCAAACCAAACTCCACACTCCCACCCTCTTCCCTTGTCAACTGTATCAGTGAAATAAAATCATGGTTCACCTCAAACTTTCTCAAACTCAATAGCAATAAAACTGAACTTCTCCTTGTGGGCACCAAATCCACCATAAGCAAGATTAATCATTGCTCCATTCCCATTGATGGCTCCTCCATCTCTCCCTCCCCTCAGGTCAAGAGTCTGGGTGTCATCCTCGATAGCACCCTCTCCTTCGCCTCCCACATAAACAGCATCACTCGCTCCGCCTACTTCCACCTCCGCAATATCCATCGACTCCGGCCCCTCCCTCACTCCACAGTCCACTGCCGTACTCATACACAGCCTTGTCACTTCCCGTCTAGATTATTGCAATTCACTTCTGTTTGGTCTCCCACAAAAAACTCTCCATAAACTTCAACTGGTTCAGAACTCTGCTGCTCGCATCATCACACACACACCTTCCATCAACCACATCACACACACACCTTCCACCAACCACATCACACACACACCTTCCACCACATCACACCCGTCTTACAACAGCTCCACTGGCTCCACATCACACACCGCATTCAATACAAAATCCTGCTCCACACATTCAAAGCCGTCCACAACCTCACACCTCCATATCTCTCTGACCTCCTCCACATTGCCACACCCGTTCGCTCTCTTCGCTCCTCCTCCTCTCTCCAGCTCTCTGTCCCCTCTGCCCGTCTTGTTACAATGGGGAGCAGGGCGTTCAGTCGCTCTGCTCCCCAGCTCTGGAACACTCTCCCTCCTGATCTCCGCAACACAGACACCCTCACACACTTCAAATCCAAACTCAAAACTCATCTGTTCAAACTGGCCTATTCATTATAACCACAACTGCACTGTCCTTTCATACGCCTGATTTTAATGTAGATTTTAACTGTTGCTTTTACTGTTATAATGTTTATATTTTTATATTGATGTATAAACTTGTTGTGAGGCGACCTTGAGTGCCCAGAAAGGCGCCCTATAAATAAAATGTATTATTATTATTATTATTATTATTATTATAGAAGCACATCTGGCCCACATCTGGCCCATATCTGACCCATATCTGACCCGTATCTGACCCGTATCTGAGCACAAAAGAGCCAAATACCCTCTTCCTATATACCATTATGAATACTATTAAGAATAATAAATGCAAACTGTTCTAAAGTGTAAAAGCTTACCCTGGCTTTCGGCCTGAAGCTGTTTAATCTGGGCTCTTTGCTGCATCAGCTCCTCGTGCATCTTTCTGGGGTCAAAAATGAACTCGTCAGCAGAAGTTTTTTCCATGGTGAGATGGTTGAGATGACTGGCTCTGTGCGTCGCCAGGCCTTTTTATTTCAGAACATGGGCGGAGTGTGGCCAATAGACTCCTCCCAAATCACTGTTTAATCAAATGTTTAACTCATTGACTGCTGGAGACGTTGATTGACGTCACCTTGTATGTATGTCTATAGACGTCAAAGACGTTTTTCAGAGGGGGTCGCTAGGATACGACCTGGAGCAACTTTTAAGGTGTAATCCATATCCCCCAACATGTAGGGGGGCGATCTTTTTTTTATTGTCTGCCCATCGGAGAGGAGGAAGAGCGTACCGCATATTGTGCGTAGTGGAGAGAAGAAGGATGGCGAAGAGAGCAAGCGCATACAAGCAGCTAACGATCGATCAATGTGTCCGGAGCGGCCGGATGGTTCTTGGGATCCAAGATCCCGTACCACAGGATCGCGGAGACGAACCGGATCAGGCTGTGCTGAGCGGGAGAAACACGCCGTGTTATGCGCTGTGATCAGGAGGAGGAGGATGAAGAAGGGGATTCTAGTGATTTTAGCGAACCAGACCAGAGTCTTGTAAAATCAGTGAAAATGCTCTAAAAGCTCTGGCAGTCTGGGGGATACCATTCTGAAAACAAACTGGCAGTGAATGAGTTAAATATTGTAAGAACTGTTGACTTCTTACTTAATGCCTGTATTATGCTTTTTTATCTGCACACTTTTATCAACACTAGTTGTTTTATGTAGTTTGCTGTTCTTCTATATTTGTATTACTCACTGTTTAATGTTTTTTTACTGTTGTTTTTACTGTTGTTTTTAGGGAGACAATTTTACCATCTGTCCAGGGACAAGGGAGGAAAAATCGCCTTTTGGCTCATTTTGGTGCATTTGCAGTGATGCTGTTAATGTGCACTGTCCCTGTCAACTAGACAGACAGACAGACAGACAGACAGATTGCATCGTGCTTTTCTGTTCTTGGAGGATTGTTGGGTGGGAGCAGGGGTGACGCAGGCTTGTGTTAACGATAAGGAGGTTTGAGTAGGTCCCAGGAGAGATCGCTATATTACTCAAACATGCATAATGACGTGTAAAACCTCTGCAGGCAGGTTTTTGATGAGTTACCGTATAGTAAAACGTCCTAAAAAGTTGATTTAGTATAATTACTGTCTCATATACAAAACATCCACAATTTCTTAATCTTAAAATCTAACCCAAAATGACACAACAACTGCCTTTCTGTGTGGAGTTTGCATGTTCTCCCCGTGTCTGGATGGGTTTCCTCGTGCACTCCCCATCGTCCACACTAATCCGATGGAAAACGGCTCCAGAGACAGAACGATCTGGAGACGTCAGCTCCAACGTGAGCACAGATCTGATC
Source organism: Odontamblyopus lacepedii (assembly GCA_034769755.1). Taxonomy (NCBI): domain Eukaryota; kingdom Metazoa; phylum Chordata; class Actinopteri; order Gobiiformes; family Gobiidae; genus Odontamblyopus; species Odontamblyopus lacepedii. Next base: position 3,916,218 of record CM068348.1, read on the forward strand.
CGGCAACATGTGGACGCCTGAAAACACTGATACGCTGAAGTAGGAGCTGGAGCTGTCGTCCTTATTGGACCTCGTCACTGTGGCCTGCGCCTTCCTGATTCGCTGGTTCGTAACATTGGGAATGTGACGCTATTGTGGAAAAGTTTAAACAAACCCGAGACAAACGGGAAACAGGGTCAGTCCACGAAAAGACTGTTTTCACGCTTGCAACGCAAATCGTTTCCAATAAGCTGCTCCTCGTCGTCTCCGTCCTGTTTCTCCAGATATGCCTCTGATTTGCCCTTTTATCCTCGCTCTGGTGATTAACCTTCACTTGGGATTGGCCACGAGTCATGTGTCCGTGATCACAACCTCGAAAACATGCAATAAATCTGTCCAAACAAGCCAAACCAAAAGATAAATACACAAACTAAAAGTAACCATTCAAACTTTATCCACGTCACACATAAACTTTATTATTTATCCCAGGTTTTTACAGGATACTTTTTTAAATAATGGAAAGGCAGAGTTGTCGTGGGCTCTGAAACCTGGAAACATCGAAGGAGTTGTTCATTTGGAGAAAGTTCTGTGGCATCAGGACTGCTCTTCTTTAGGAGAGGCTTAATGAGCGCGGTTTTCAAAGCTCTCGGGAATGTTCCAGATTGAAGTGACATGTTAACTATGTGAGCGAGTGGTGAAGGTAAACTGTGGAGGACAGACTTTAGAAATCTAGTGGGTAACACATGGAGGCAGCATGTGGATGAACTCAGACTGGAGACGATCTCTAAGACGGTTTTATCAGTTACAGGAGCAACGTGACTCAGCACTAAGTGTCTCTGTGGCTGCGTCATCATTATTTATGTTGCAGGATTACTGGCGGTTTTGCTTGTCATTAAAGAATACTGCAAACTCATTGCACTTAGATGAGGAAACTCTAACGGCAGTGGGGCTGGAGGGGTTGTTCATCTGTTCACTGTTGCAAAAAGGACACGAGAGCTGTTCCTGCAGTTTCCAATAATGTCTGAAAAGTACCTCTCTGTTGTTCGAGCCAAACTGTGGCTGTACATGTGCATCGCTTCTCTGTAAATGAACCTGCAGGTTTAACTAGCACCATTTCCACTCGGCTCTTCTGCACTCTGTCTTGAATGTTCTGGACGCCAGTGTCCTGATGAAAGTTACAATGGTTAAAAATAGGCAAAAAGCTCCGTGGAGAAATTACTCTGTCAGGGCACGGAAAAGGGAGTTATTTTAAGGGATATAAACTAAATGTCTGCTAAATATGTAAGATTATTAAGCTTATTTCAAGAAAATATTACTTTGTTATATCTTTTATATCTATAAACTCGTTAGAATGAGCGTGTTGTGGAAAGTTACAGCTGTAGTTACAGAACTATAGTTATTGGTACAATTCCTTTCGGGTCATCCTGACATGGGAACAGAGCAAAATTACCAAACTGCTGTCAAAACATAAAGGAGATTAATTGGGTTGTTATTGAATAGCACCAGAGAATGCTGAGGAGGGGGGTACTGATGCTTCCTTTAAAGCAATCACATTTGAGATGTTTCGGCTTGTCGCCAGGCTTGACCGGATTCTCGGAAGAACTCCTGACACATTCAGTTCTGTCAACTTTTTCATCAAATACATTTCACGGCTCATTCATCAAAAGAGGAAACACCAACACAGAGTGTGTGTGTGTGTGTGTGTGTGTGTGTGTGAGTGTGTGTGTGTGTGAGTGTGTGTGTGTGTGTGTGTGTGTGAGTGTGTGAGTGTGTGAGTGTGTGTCTGTGTGTGTGTGCGTGTGTGTGAGTGTGTGTGTGTGTGTGTGTGTGTGAGTGTGTGTGTGTGTGTGTGTGAGTGTGTGTGAGTGTGTGTGTGTGTGAGTGTGTGTGTACTGTAAAAACACCTTCCATATTAGGACCTGAAGACAAACTTAGGACCTAGACCCTGGTCCTAAGAAGGAAAAGGTGCTGCAGAGGTGGGAAATCACCTGCCCAGGAGCCCAGAGTCAAAATCTGTTGAAATTGGAGTAGTCCTCAGAATCTGGTATTTTTACAAAAGTGTGTGTGTGTGGGGTTGACATTCCGGTGGGGAACCTAGTTAGGACCTAAATAGCGACCCCTCTGGTCATATAGTGGTACTGCAGTGTGTGTAAGAAATTATGAAACCACACCCACTCCACGCCCACAGCCACGCCCATTTACAGCAGCTAATCTGAGGAAGTGTTGTTTTTGGGCTAAAGAAACATTACACAACATACAATTCTGCTATTTTCCAATTCACTTTTAAAAGTTATGTAATGGTCATGATCCCTAGTAAAAAAAAAAAAAAAAAAGAGGAGAAAAAGAGTACACTTTGTAAGTATACTTAAAATGTGCTATTTGGAACCCAATAAGTAAATTTAAGTTGTATTTTAGCAGAAATGCAAATCCATTTTAAGTGTATTTTAGTGGTGACAAATGTATTTTGTTTTGATTTTAAGGATTTATACAGACAACAACAGCAATACAGTGAGTTAACTGAACATTTTGGATTCAATTTCATTTGAATTGTTCAATATAATTATGTTTTCTAGTACATCTTTCATGAATATTTGTTTTTGCATAAACTCAAATTTTAGAACTTTTGGCATTTATACTTGACTAGTCCATCTGAAAGACATGTCTTTACAAACAACAAAATGTTCCAAAATATCACACTAATTACATTTGTTGTGCACTCCTAAATGTGCTCATATTTTGACTTGGGTAGTGTGACTTTAGTGCACTAAAATACACTTGCATCACTTCAAAAATACATTTTAAATGCATGTTTTGGGTTCATGTAGTTATTGCCACAAGTGAAATAACAAATCTGGTAATAATAATAATAATAATACGCTACAACCAGTTCTTTAGCCTATAGGAAAGTAAAAAAGTACACTGATTATTCTCATCTAATAGCACATTAATATCAGTGCAACAAAGCAAACAGTGTCAGTGTTCAGCATCCGATTCCACTTAATAACAACTTTTACAGTGTTGGGTGAATGGGAAATGGCAAACTTTTGGCAATGGCTTATACAATAATTTTGCTATTTTGCTACTCCAAGTTTGACAAGCTATTGCAAGTCTTCGGAGTTATAGGATTTATAGAGAAACTACTCAGAATAAGTATTAATAAGGGTTTATAACATATTTTTCAGGAGAACTGGCATAATAAGTATTGTTATTCAGCCATTTTAGGTCAAAGTTGCTGGTCATGATTCATATGAAGCTGTTTTAATTATCAACCACTACTGAGCAACTTATATAAAAATGATAAACAAAAATCTTAATCAAATTTCTCAGAATTTTGCCAAAGTATGATTGTTTTTTCCGTGATTGGAAAGCCAAGAATTCACACTACACGACGCTCTGACAAATGTTTGGTCATTTCTTTGAAGCCTAAAGTTCCTTGTAGGACAGTGTGAGACCCACCTTTAGTCACACACAAACTGGTGTGTGGTCCTCAGATAAACTACAGAGAAACTACAGCACCGCCACATCCCCCACTCATGTCACGGACAGTGGGAGTTCACCCCCCCACTCATGTCACGGGCAGTGGGAGTTCACCCCCCCACTCATGTCACGGGCAGTGGGAGTTCACCCCCCCACTCATGTCACGGGCAGTGGGAGTTCACCCCCCCACTCATGTCACGGGCAGTGGGAGTTCACCCCCCCACTCATGTCACGGGCAGTGGGAGTTCACCCCCCCCACTCATGTCACGGGCAGTGGGAGTTCACCCCCCCACTCATGTCACGGGCAGTGGGAGTTCAGAAAAGCTAATTGGCTGAGCATTTAGCTAGGCTAATCCACCTAGTAGAAAAGCTAATTGGCTAAGATTTCTGTCGTTTGTATTTTATTTGATGTTTTATGCTTTAGAAAAAGCGCATTAGCGAGATGTTGGCAGTGTTGTAGTTGAACGCGTCATATTTTGTGTGAACGTGAAGTGAAGGCGCTGTTTTCCTGCCTCACGGGTTTATCCTGGAGTCTGAACGGTGCATAGACCGAATATATCATATATACGGTCCGTATATATCATATATAAGTAGGGCACGATGCATCGAGTAAATCGATTAGAAAATTTCATCAATTATTATTATTATTATTATTATTATTATTATTATTATTATTATTTTGCCTCGATGCTTCGTTTTATTTTCATACGCTCTGCGATGGCCGGGACCTTCTGCGGTAGAGATAGTTTCTCATAGATGTATAATAAGAGCGCATCACTGCATCTCCTCCTGTACTCCGCACACATGGGTAAGACACTCACTAGACACTAATGTTAATGTTAGTTTTAGTGCTGAAAACATCACTCGCTTTGTGACTTGATGTTGACTGTGCATTTGTGGTTCCTTTTGGGCTTTGGCAATGATAGTGAAAAATAATCACCTGCAGCGTATGAAAAAACAGAAGAGCTGGTTCATTTTCAGAACTATAAACAGTTATGCACTATGAACGAACGAGTTAATTTTGAAATTTGTGAACTGAACTTTGAACGAGTTCATGTAGAAAATGAACTTTCCCAACACTGCAGGAGGTACGAGCTGACAGAGACTGTCCACAAATGTAACAATTAAATGAAATTTTAAAAGTATTTTGCATTTAATTCGCCATAATTTGCATCAGGCATTTAACCAAGGGCCTACTTTTAAGTGAATGTCAGGCTTTTGATGGAAAGCCAGTATCGTCTATCACACTCTTCTTTAGTCAGAAGAGAACATTTTTTACAATGCAATAACATATGAAACATGTTTGCTGCGAACCCCCTGACACTTTGCAGAACACTTAAGACTAAACTTGGTTTTGTGCTGAAGACTGTAAAACAGATTTGCTAGTTGTGTTATAGCTGAACTCATGGTCTTTGTGTTACAGAAGTAATGGAGCAGGAAAAGGACTCTCAGCAGGTATGTTCTATCCCCTTTAAACTGTACTTTAGAGCTCTTAAATAAGCTTTACACCGTTGTTGGATTCACTTCTTTTGTCACTTTTCTGGTTCTAATGAAAGCTGCTTTTTGGTGTTGGTTTTGCTGTTACAGTCGACTGCAGGTGGCCGACAGGTGTCGCCTGACAGCACTGAGATTCCACTGGACTGGCTTGAGAAGGTCTGTATCTTACCCTAACTGCATTAATACTGTTTTAATCATGTTGTATAACTGGTTTGTGTGGCTGTATGATTTTAATGGACTGTAAATGAGGGGATTTAGGCATTAACATTTATTATTACAATGGTTTTATTACAAAGGCAGGCTGACAGTAGTACTTAGATAAACTGATTGATTTCTCTTATTTCAGTTGTGTTACACTGAGGGCAAAGCAGCTGAAGAACCTGAAGAGGTGGGTATCCTGACTGTTCTCATTTCCTTTATTAACAATGAAATGTAACTTCTTCCAAAGCAAACAGAACTACTGAACAATAATCCAAATGTAAATGTCAAGCAGCATGTATGAAAGGATTTCAACGTTTGGAGAGCACAATCAAACCTTTTATTGTGACCCTTTCAGCAGCATTTTATACAAATTAGTCTTGGAGCACTTTTACTTCAGTAAAAATATATTGTTCAAGTAAGAGTACTGATACACTGCACAATTACTCAATAGGAGTAAAATATGGGGTCTGTAAACCAGTGATTTTTTTCACTGAAGTGGCTCCAGGATCAGAAATATTTAAATATTTATCTTTTTTACTTTATTTTGTTACTATTTTGTCCTGAGGTGGACTTAAGGTGGACCTGGGTTGGACCTGAGATGGACCTGGGGGGGACCTGGGTTGGACTTAAGGTGGACCTGGGATGGACTTAAGGTGGACCTGGGCTGGACCTGGGATGAACTTAAGGTGGACCTGGGATGGACTTAAGGTGGACCTGGGTTGGACCTGGGATGGACCTGGGATGCACTTAAGGTGGACCTGGGATGGCCAACCAGATTTGAACCCTTTCCTATGTACTCTGCCTACATTATAAGTAAAATCATTGTAATTGAGTAGATTTTTGAGGCAATTGTATTTTTTTGTAGATTTTAAACCTGCATTTGCACTTGTAATTACGTCAAATCTGATCCCGGTTCTTCCCAGAACGGTTGATTTGACTGGAAATCTGTGTGCTTCAGCTTTCCTTTCATGTTTCATCTCATTCTCTGGAGCTTCAAATCAGACATTCACTCACTGAATCAAGAAAAGACCTCTACCGCTTAAGAGATTGAACTTTTGTTTTATTATTGCATGTTTTTATCTTCCAACATGATTTTCAGAGGAGCTGGAGGTCCGGGAGTCCCAGCTGCTGCCCCTTTGACCCAGCCCCAGACGGGAGAAGCCCGTTACAGCCGGAACAGCAGGTGACCGCTGAAGGTGTTGTGGCGATGGTGGTTGTCGTAAAGTTGGCGGGTGGAGGGTAAAACGACATAGACGACATCTCCAACGTCCAGAGGCAGAGTGACGGCGTTCCCTGCAGTGGTGCACCCGCCTGTATTGCTCTCGTGGGCCATAAACACGCCCTTCCCGTTCTTCATCAGGTAAGCTTCAGCTGGTTTACTCGAATCGCAAAGAGCAAAAAACTCAAAGTGGTAAACGCCTCTGACTGGGGCCGTGAAGATGCCTGAAGGAGAATCACAGCGTTATAAAGACGCCGCTTTGAGTGATGCTTACAGTCGAGGCCAAAAGTTTTGAGAATGACACAAATATTACAGTGTTTTTAGGTGTTTTCTCACATGTTTTTATGGTTTACTGAAATACAATTACAAGCATTTTATGAGTATCAAAAGCTTTTACTGACAATTACACTGAGTTCATGCAGCAAGTCAATATTTGCAGTGTTGACTCTTCTTCTCTGCACTTCTCCCTGGCAGCTTCAGTCACACTACAAAAAAGGATTTTCTAACATAGTTAAACTGACTTGAATTAAGCAGATTCATCTTAAAAGATCAATTTTAAGACTTTTTTACTTAATAAGATGAGATTTTTTTGACTTGTTTCAAGATATTCCATCCTGATTTATCTTATTTTTTAGATATTACAATTTATTCTAAGCACTTTTTATATTAACTCAGTCCAGGTTAAGCCTCTTTAACTTCCTTCTCAAACCAATAAGGGGAAAAATCTTGCCATAAATACTTGAAACTCGTGTTTTCTGCTTAGAACAAGATTCATATTTCGTCTTGTTTTAAGAAAACTTGGTAAGTGAAAATTTCTTACTGCACTGGCAGAAAATTTCACTTAAAATAGGACTGAGGTCCCAAATCCTGACTGAGGTCGTCCATTTTTACATAATCAAAGCTTTGAGTTTGTCTGAATTTGTGGGTTTTTTGTCCACCGCCTCTTGAGGATTGACCCCAACTTCTCAGTGGGTTTAAGATCTGGGGAGTTTCCTGGACCTAAAATCTTTATGTTTTGTTCCCTGAGCCATTTAGTTATTCTGTTTGCTTTATGGCTCCATCCTGCTGGAAAAGACTTTGTTCATCACCAAACTGCTCTGGGACGGTTGGGGGAAGTTGCTCTCGGAGGACGTTCTGGTACCAAAATTAATATTTGTGTCATTCTTAAAACTTTTGGCCACGACTGTACGTTAATTTACCTGTTGTTGAGTTGTAGCCGTTTCCAAAGTTTGTGGTGACATATTTATACACAAGAGTAGTATCAGTGTTAAATGGTCCAAAATGATGATCCCCAGACTCCAGCAGTGCAGCAGAGAAAGCCACTTTTCTCACTGAAACAGACAGAAAGACACATTAGGATAAAAAGAGCAGCATTTATGAACATGAGACCATAGACATGTATAATAGAAGCACATCTGGCCCATATCTGACCCATATCTGACCCGTATCTGACCCGTATCTGACCCGTATCTGAGCGCAAAAGAGCCAAATACCCTCCTCCTATATACCATTATGAATACTATTAAGAATAATAAATGCAAACTGTTCTAAAGTGTAGAAGTTTACCCTGAGATTCGGTCTGAAGCTGTTTAATCTGGGCTCTTTGCTGCATCAGCTCCTCGTGCATCTTTCTGGGGTCAAAGACGAACTTATCACAACAAGTTTTTTCCATGGTTGAGATGGTTGAGATGACTGACTCACCTGTGCGTCGCCAGGCCTTTTTATTTCAGAACTTGGGTGGGGTGTGGCCAATAGACTCCTCCCAAATGACCGTTTAATCAAATGTTTAAATATTGTAATAACTGTTGACTTCTTACTTAATGCCTGTATTATGCTTTGAAAAATCGCACACTTTTATCAACATTCTAGTTGTTTTGCAGTGATGCTGTTAATGTGCACTGTCCCTGTCAGATAGATAGATAGGTAGGTAGGTAGATAGACAGACAGACAGATAGACACATTTTTATGGACACATCTAGGGTCAGAGGGGGTCACAGACGGCTGAACAAAAGGTGTGAAACAAATGTGACAACTGTTCACTTCTCAGTATTAGCAGGGGAAGTGGTCGGTTTCTACAGAGTAGCACAAAAACGAGCTCAGAAACACGTCTCACAAATAAGCTGTAACTTTGCAGGATCCGCTGCAGGGTCGGCTCGTACACGTGCCCAGACGCTGCAGCAGGTTTTGCATCGTGCTTTTCTGTTCTTGGAGGATTGTTGGGTGGGAGCAGGGGTGACGCAGGCTTGTGTTAACGATAAGGAGGTTTGAGTAGGTCCCAGGAGAGATCGCTATATTACTCAAACATGCATAATGACGTGTAAAACCTCTGCAGGCAGGTTTTTGATGAGTTACCGTATAGTAAAACGTCCTAGTTGATTTAGTATAATTACTGTCTCATATACAAAACATCCACAATTTCTTAATCTTAAAATTTAACCCAAAATGACACAACAACTGCCTTTCTGTGTGGAGTTTGCATGTTCTCCCCGTGTCTGGATGGGTGTCCTCGGTGCACTCCCCATCGTCCACACTAATCCGATGGAAAACGGCTCCAGAGACAGAACGATCTGGAGACGTCAGCTCCAACGTGAGCACAGATCTGATCCGGCAACATGTGGACGCCTGAAAACACTGATACGCTGAAGTAGGAGCTGGAGCTGTCGTCCTTATTGGACCTCGTCACTGTGGCCTGCGCCTTCCTGATTCGCTGGTTCGTGACATTGGGAATGTGACGCTATTGTGGAAAAGTTTAAACAAACCCGAGACAAACAGGAAACAGCGTCAGTCCACGAAAAGACTGTTTTCACGCTTGCAACGCAAATCGTTTCCAATAAGGTGATACGGTGATTGGTTTCACTACATTTACACTGAAACGTTTCACCGCTGGAAACGATTTGCATCCAGACACGTCGCCTGAAACTCTAGTCACATGACGAGGCTGACGTCACATCCTCACGACACCACGTGGACGGCAAGTGTGAAAACAGTCTTTTCTTGGACTGACGCTGTTTCCTGTTTGTCTCGGGTTTGTTTAAACGGTTTTCCACAATAGCGTCACATTCCCGATGTCACAAACCAGCGAATCAGGAAGGCGCAGGCCACAGTGACGAGGTCCAATAACGACGGCAACTAGAGCTTCTACTTCAGAGTATCAGTGTTTTCAGACGTCCACACAGCGCCGGATCAGATCTGTGCTCAGGTGAATCCATGGGAGCTGGTGTATCCAGATCGTTCCGTCTCTGGAGCCGTTTTCCATCGGATGAGTGTGGAGCACTGCATCCACAATGAAAACGACCTGAATACGTACGAGTGCGGACGGGGCCTGACGCTCTTTCTCTTTGGCCCTGGATGGGACTTGTAAAATAAATCCTTTTGTAATCTGGTCTTGTGTTTTTGCTGTGTGACCCGAGCTTGAACTTCTTATTTCTAAACCTGTGACATATCTTGAGGTCGCTTTAAAAAGCTGGGCCATCTCTACAATCCTGTCAAGACTGACATGCACCACCATAACGATCAGGCCCTGTCCATGGAAGAAGAGCTCCTACAGGAGGGAAGACAGAGATCTGAGCAACAACAGGAGGAGGAGGACACTGACCTGAACCATACGAGCGTCTGTGGAGCTCATCAGGGTCCAGGTGCTCGTCTAAACTATTTCATTTGAATCGATCATTTTTAACGGCATCTCCAGTTTATGTGTTTCTTACATGTGTGTTTGGGTCTGTCCTGATCTGTGCGAAGTGTCTTTGAGTGTCAAAAAAAGCTCCATACAAGTGTTATGTTTTATTGGCCCTAATGGTGAGGGGTATTGTTCTTCATCGGTTTCTTTATTATTCCTCTTCCGCCAAAATGATCGCATTTTTGACCCTCTGAACGTCGACGAAAAGTCTCATATGGGGGTATAGAATTGACCGGCCCGGCGAAAAATTCAATAAAACAGAGATCGCAACAATGACCAAAGTGACCCCACTCAACGGCGCCCCCTAGAATTGGACCCCTATGGGAGGGGGGACAAGCAAAGTTTGTCGCAGGGAAACGAAATTCGGGGCAGTGACAGAGAACCATGAGACAAGCCAAAAGATGAATTGGAGCACGTCTCTATGACCAACAGGAAGTCGGCCATATTGGATTAAAAAAATTTGCCGTCGTTTTGACTGCGTGTACACCAAAGTCTTCAAGTCTCTGTTTTTTGGTCCAGATGAGCTCAGATTTGACACGTCACATCTACAGATGTGGGTCCACAAATGCATTATTTTTTTTAGCGCACTTTTTCACGCTGCCGAATAACGCCTTCATTTCCTGTTTCTTTGATGCCCTCTCACGGCCACAGGCTTTGGCCTACAGAGCTCAAACTCACATCACTATTGTGTGATCCCGGCCTGAATGTGATGAAATATGAAAGATAATAAAAGTTACACTATAGCGCCACCTACCAAAAACATGAAACATCAACATGATCGGATTTGTACCAGATTTTGGGATTAAATTCTATGCGTGTCTACGACCAAAAAAATACATTATGGATATGGGGTATTTTCCATGGTTGGCCAGCAGGAGCGCAAAGACTCCCCCACAAATATGTTTAAAGGTGCACTATGTAACTCTTCTAGTGAAGGTCTTAGTCTGACAGTGCTCTTGATTATAAAAGTCATGTGACCTGTGCCCTAGTTTCTATAATTCGGCTCTAGATCTTTCCCATTTTCATATTATAATCACAAAAGACTGATACCTAGAGTTAGGTTAGGTCAATTATCTCAACTACTTTTGCAACTGACTTATGTTACAACTTTATATCTACAAACAATACATATTTGAGTTCAAGTAAATGTTTCATACTATTTAGACAGAAAGAAGAACCGAAAAATATTGAGGCAAAGTAATCGTAAGTTGACAGTTGTAGTTTTGCAATAACCCGTCCTCCTTCTTCCTTCGAATGAAACACTTGAGTGTTTTGTTTTACTGGAAGGGATGGGAAAACATGTATTAACAAGCAGCAGGTAAAATACTGATTGTTAATACAGATTTTCCCATAGATTTTTTTGAGATGATGACATATATTTTAAATTAATATAATAAAAAATACAGGCATTTCATTTAGTCCAGTTTATTACAAAATTTCATCCTCCAACAAAGCCACTTTTACAATCTAAAATTAAACCTTTTTTATCTTTTAAATAATTTGAAGAGGTCATGCACGCTTTTCTCTCCTCTCATTTAGACGACTGTAATGCACTTTTCTCTGGCATCAGCCACCATGTTACAGCTGGGCCAAAACTCTGCTGCGCACCTTTTAACTGGAAGCAAAAAATGTGAGCTCATTACCCCGATTTTAGCGTTGTTGCACTGGCTTCCATGTCATTTAAGATTCTTCAGATTTGTTGATGATTCTAAGATTTTATTGTTTGTTTCTAAAGCTTTCACGGCTCTGGCTTCACAATACATCTTGGGCCTCATCCAGATTTAGAACCTGCACGCGGTCTGAGGTTCGAGGTCCAGCTCCAGCTCATGGTGCCTAAGACGAGACTTAAAACCAGAAGGCACGAGTCCTTCACTGTAGCCGGCCCTAAGCTCTGGAACGCTCTGCTCCCCCCATATCAAATAGTCTCATCTTAAGACCTACTTTTATTCTATGGCCGCATGAGTTCTGTGGTCCACTGTGTCTTTTATTGGCCCTCGCCAGTAACGAAGTTAATGGTGAGGGGTATTGTTCTTCGTCGGTTTCTTACGCTATATTATTATTATTTTTCCTTGCAAACGATCGTGGTTTTGAGGGCCTGAACATCGACGAAAAGTCTCACACGGGGGTATCAGATCGACCGGTCCGGCGAAAAATTTTATAAAATGGGCATCGCGACAATGCCCAAAGTGCCCCCACTGGATAGCGCCCCCTGGAAAAGGCAAAAATTGAAAGTCTATGGGGACCCGAAAAGCATATTTTGGCATAAGCCGACAAACTTCGAAGACATGATAGAAAAGGAGACATACACAAAACGTCATTGTCACACCGGCCTATGACCAACAGGAAGTCGGCCATATTGGATACAAAATTCGCTGCCATTTTGACTGCGTGTTTGTAAAACTCATCTAGTCCCTGGTTTTTGGTCCACATGAGCTCAGATTTAACACACATCTACAGACGTGGGTCCACACACGCATTATTTGTTTTTGGGATCCTCCTCACGGTTTGTCCGTAGCACGCCGGCTAATAACACCTTCATTTCCTGTTTCTTTGATGACCTCTCACGGCCACAGGCTTTGGCCTCCACAGCTCAAACTCACATCACTATTGTGTGATCCCGGCCATATGCAACTTTTCTAATATACAACTTGTATTCTTGGGCAGCTGTCGGGAAGAAAAAGGGGTGTGCTGGGGCGGTCGTGAGTCCTCGGCGGTCACGTGGGGGGGCGTGCGCACCAGGGCGAGGGCCATCATTGCCGCGAGCGGCTTTTATTATTATTTTTTATTTACTGTGACAATAAACAGTCATATTAGGCTTATATGCAGACATGTCTGTGCCAAAGCTTTAAGAAGTTGCCCGTATATTCTTTGTGTAGTCTCTTGCATTCGGCTTAAAATCAATGCGTAACTTTTTGACCGAGGTGCAAGTTCACGGCACAGCAACAACCACAAGCTTTCGGATCAGCTTCATGTGTGTCGGGAAGCTGCTCCTCGTCGTCTCCGTCCTGTTTCTCCAGATATGCCTCTGATTTGCCCTTTTATCCTCGCTCTGGTGATTAACCTTCACTTGGGATTGGCCACTAGTCATGTGTCCGTGATCACAACCTCGAAAACATGCAATAAATCTGTCCAAACAAGCCAAACCAAAAGATAAATACACAAACTAAAAGTAACCATTCAAACTTTAACCACGTCACACATAAACTTTATTATTTATCCCAGGTTTTTACAGGATACTTTTTTAAATAATGGAAAGGCAGAGTTGTCGTGGGCTCTGAAACCTGGAAACATCGAAGGAGTTGTTCATTTGGAGAAAGTTCTGTGGCATCAGGACTGCTCTTCTTTAGGAGAGGCTTAATGAGCGCGGTTTTCAAAGCTCTCGGGAATGTTCCAGATTGAAGTGACATGTTAACTATGTGAGCGTGTGGTGAAGGTGAACTGTGGAGGACAGACTTTAGAAATCTAGTGGGTAACACATGGAGGCAGCATGTGGATGAACTCAGACTGGAGACGATCTCTAAGACGGTTTTGTCAGTTACAGGAGCAAAGTGACTCAGCACTAAGTGTCTCTGTGGCTGCGTCATCATTATTTACGTTGCAGGATTACTGGCGGTTTTGCTTGTCATTAAAGAATACTGCAAACTCATTGCACTTAGATGAGGAAACTCTAACGGCAGTGGGGCTGGAGGGGTTGTTCATCTGTTCACTGTTGCAAAAAGGAAACGAGAGCTGTTCCTGCAGTTTCCAATAATGTCTGAAAAGTACCTCTCTGTTCGAGCCAAACTGTGGCTGTACATGTGCATCGCTTCTCTGTAAATGAACCTGCAGGTTTAACTAGCACCATTTCCACTCGGCTCTTCTGGACTCTGTCTTGAATGTTCTGGACGCCAATGTCCTGATGAAAGTTACAATGGTTAAAAATAGGCAAAAAGCTCCGTGGAGAAATTACTCTGTCAGGGCACGGAAAAGGGAGTTATTTTAAGGGATTGAAGAGTATAATCATTTTTACTACTGAAGAATATAATCATTTTCACTACTGATTATAAATTCATTGTGTGCCTTTAATATATGCCTTGTCATGAAGAATGTAATCATTTCTACCAGTCATTATAAAATTCATATTGTGCCTTTAACATCTCTGGAACAAAGGCGTACAGAGCAGGCCCACAGCTGGCCCGGAGCTTATCATTAGGGCAGGGTCCATGTTTCTTTCTGTCCAGGAGTGGGAAAACTCATGTCTTCAAGGTCATGGAGTTACGTGAGGTCTGGCTGTGAGGAGACGACAGGAACACCAAATTTGGAAAGGAGATGGAGTCAGCTGGACACGGGGAAATGTTTAGTCATAGGTTCATGAATATTTATAATGCTTGTCTTTAAATGCTGGGCTGAAAGGGGTGTGTGCGTTCTGAAGTTGTGCCTAACCTAAGACGCACGTAGATTGTGTGCTGTTTAGGGACCCTTCAGACCCAGAGCTCTGCTTAGAATTGTACTGTCAGGGATTAAACTTTGTTAATTTGAATCTATTGAATCTTGGTCGTCTCTCCTCGATACTGAACACGCATGAAAGAAAAGCTGCATAGGACGCAGGTTTCTTCCTTCAGGATATAAACTAAATGACTGCTAAATATGTAAGATTATTAAGCTTATTTCAAGAAAATATTACTTTGTTATATCTTTTATATCTATAAACTCGTTAGAATGAGCACAAAACAAACAAAACAAGTGTTCAGATGGTGTTTAAGACTTTTTTCTGGATGTAAATGAGTCGATCTTGGACTGAAATTGTCCAGTTTCTCTGAACCTTCCGTTTGTCACATGGAAAAATTAAAAGATTTAAAAGTTTCAGGAGATGCTGTAATTTGTCAATATGTGACCAAGTGGTGATTAGTCTTAAAATAAGGAAATAAAGAATTTCATTAAGATTCATGAACTAAACTCAAGAATAAAAGAGTCAATTTTAGATTCTAGTTTTAAGATTTTCAGCTTAATTTATTCTTAGAATTAGTGTTTTACTTTAGATCACTTCAAACTTAGATTATTGTTAGAATAAGTGATTTTATCTCATTTGGAGATTTATGGAGGCCTGGATATATTTTGTTATTTTAAGATTTCTTGATGCGTAAATTTCTCTTCCTGCTCTGGCCGAACATCTCACTTGTTTCTGGAGCATTTTCACTTAAAACAAGTTTTAAGGAGGGGGATTTTTGCAGTGCAGAACAATATAACATATCTAACCTATCTAACCTATCTAACCTATCTAACCTATCTAACTGTAACAAACAGCCTGGTTTGTTACTCAGCACTCAGCACCTTCACCCTTCACTACAGCACTTTAAATAACTGCACATTTTTATAGCACACAGCACTTTAAACATATTTGCACTTTTAAAAAAAGACATTGCACATCATTGGTTTTAAAATATATTTATTGTCTTCCTTTTACCATTTTTAATCCTGATGCACAGTGGCACTTTGATTAGCAGCTGCTGGGCTCTGGAGGGAAAGAACACGAGTGTTAATTAGGTATTTTAAATTGGTTAGTGCAATATTTCGTGCAATAAATCTGTTTTTAGAATGTTTTAAGTGTTGATGTGTGTGTTTTATTGTGTTTTTAGTGAAGTAGTGTGTGCTGTGTCTTACCTCTTTTCTGATCTTCTGTCCAGGTCCCAAAAGAGTCCCCCGGAAACAACCTCCTCCTTTTATGGTTCCGGCCTGGACCAAAGTGTAGATTTGTACAGGGGTATTGGTAGTGGTGTTTGATTGGTTTATGGGTTTTAGAGTTTATTTGGTTAATGGTTTTAGGGTTTTTATGTACATAGTGGGTGTTTTAATAATAATTGGGTTTTGGTTTATTTTAGAACACTTAAAAGGCACCTGGAGAGTAGTGATGGGAAAAATGAAGCGCCATGAACCATTGGAGCGCACCGGACTATTGCTTCACCAAGAGGTTCATTAGTGAAGCTTCAAAATGCTGCCATCTGGTGTTGATTTAATGTATAGCAAATGTTAGGCGGTTTGATTGAAACAGGACACGCTCTTGAAATAGAAAATACATATTCTCATTGTTATTAACGGTGTTACAATAAACATGCCTGAAATCGGAATCTTGTTTTCATTCATTTTTATTCAAAAAAACTATCTTTTCCAAAGTTTTTGGATTTAGTCGATTTCTCTTTTTAGAAAGTATTTCTCCGGCTTTAGAAAATATTCTTTCACATGGCACTGAAGATGCCGGAGAACACAAATAAATTCTTGTCAGTTTATAAAGATTTGGATATAGGCGCTTTGCTCTGCTCCAGTGCACTATTGGATCTTCTGTTCTTGTGACGTTTGTTTCAGCGAGGAAGTGATCAACTTCAATAGTTGCGTCTGCAAAAATGCTGGAGGTGCTTCGGCTGCTCTCAACTGTTTGGTCAAAAGGCTTCCAAAGGGAACCTATTAACAAAAATATATATAAAACAATAGCCTATATAGAGTTAGGACTCTTGATGTGAAAATATAAAGTAATTTTCTTACCCAAATTGCTAGAAAGATCAGCTTCAGCTGGGTCCGGGAGGACAGATGTGGCGCTGCTCATAAGCTGCACGCATTCGTTTTTTAAGCGATTAATTGCTTCTTGTGCTTTCACATGGCTTAGAAAAGCTAAATGCTTGAACCTAGGATCCAAGAGAGTTGGCAATGTTAACATACTAACTGTTTCCATATGAAAAATATGCTCTTTTAGTCTTTTTGTCAGGCTTTCAGCAAGATTTTTTGCAATTATATTGGTGAGTTCAGAAGATCTGTACAACCGCATGATGCACCATGGCCATCAGTGGAATTACTTTGGAGGAAGACACTTTTTTCTCACTCGACAGCTCCACAGTAGCCTCGTAAAATGGCCCCAAAATAACGAGTGCTTCCTTCATAATATCATAATCTGAAGCTGTTAATGGGGCTACATCAGTGTTCAGTGTGGTGAGGGCTGCGCTGACACATTCTTTTAATTCATATGCGCGTTTGAACATCAAGAAAGTGCTGTTCCAACACGTGTCCACCTCAATAATCATCTTAAGGGGTTGTGCTCCCATCTGGAGCTGGAGTTGGAACAGTCGCTCTTTTGCAGTGGTACTTGTTCTGAAGTATGTGGCAACTTTTCTGCATTTGGTTCGCAGCTCATTCATTCTCTAGTCAGCAAATGTTTGCTGACTACAAATCAAGTAAATGCTTGTGGAACTGAGGCCTACATCAATTAGCTTACTATGTAATTTAAGCTTCTACTACAACAATCATTTCTTCACATTAGAGAGCCTTCAAATACAGTAAGGGTCATTAGGCTTAGCCCAATTTATTGACACCTTATTGTGCGAGATCATTTCAAAATATCTCCATACAGGGGAAGTCTTCCTTTTTCTAGCAGGCTCCATCTGTAAAGGGAGAGGATTTATTTGTGCATTATGTGATAGCAGAATGTGGCCATACCAAAATAAATATCATTTAAAACTCAGACACCCATTTTACCAGAGTGAAAGAATAAAGTGCCTGTTACTTACACCAAGACTAGAGGAATATTCTTTGTACAAGTTCACAAAAGGATTCAGTAATTTCTCAAATACAGACTATCTCTCCAACAAGCTCACTCACTACAAACGCCGACAACAGCCACCAGGGGCCGCCGGATTCAAAGCACTTATAAAGGAAGTGAACCGGCAAATGAAGCATGACGTCATCCTCAGTGAGTGGAGCTTCGGTCACGTGGTTTTGGTGTTTTTGAAGCGGGAAGCTTCACTTTTCCACGCCCATTTTGCTCGGCACAAGCTTCGGCGCTCGGGTTCATTTTTCCCATCACTACTGGAGAGATCACTCGGTGTTCTGCTGTTGGAGAGAAAATACTGCCTGCCTCCTATTTATTTGCACCTTGCACCTTTTTGCACCTGCACTTTGGAACTATTGAAACAAAGTAAACCTGTGGACTGCCTTTTCTGCCTGTCTGAGTATTTTTTAACCTTTTTTCACTGAAACCCAACCCGCTCACGGCAAGCCTACGTCACACTAACATATCTAACATATATAACATATATAACATATATAACATATCTAACATATCTAACATGTCTAACATATATAACATATATAACATAACCCTTTATCACTGCACTGTGTGTGTGTGTGTGTGAGTGTGTGAGTGTGTGTGTGTAGGTGTGAGTGTGTGTGAGTGTGTGTGTGAGTGTGTGTGTGTGTGTGAGTGTGTGTGTGTGTGTGTGTGTGAGTGTGAGTGTGTGTGTGTGAGTGTGTGTGTGTGTGAGTGTGTGTGTGTGTGAGTGTGTGTGTGTGTGTGTGTCTGTGTTTGTTTTTATGACCTTATTAGGACTCATGACTGTAAAAACACCTTCCGTATTAAGACCTGAAGACAAACTTAGGACCTAGACCCTGGTCCTAAGAAGGAAAAGGTGCTGCAGAGGTGGGAAATCACCTGCCCAGGAGCCCAGAGTCAAAATCTGTTGAAATTGGAGTAGTCCTCAGAATCTGGTATTTTTACAAAAGTGTGTGTGTGTGGGGTTGACATTCCGGTGGGGAACCTAGTTAGTACCTAAATAGCGACCCCTCTGGTCATATAGTGGTACTGCAGTGTGTGTAAGAAATTATGAAACCACACCCACTCCACGCCCACAGCCACGCCCATTTACAGCAGCTAATCTGAGGAAGTGTTGTTTTTGGGCTAAAGAAACATTACACAACATACAATTCTGCTATTTTCCAATTCAGTTTTAAAAGTTAAGCTCTTAGTCCTTTATATGTTGTCCTGGAAGCTTTTCTCATTGCAATGGCAGCCTTACCCCTCATATACTTTTACTCATAGAAACATCTGACACCTTTCAAGTTACACAGAAGTCTACCATTTTATGTTCATATGTATAATTATTTGTGGATAATTGTGTTGTCTAATGGTCATGATCCCTAGTAAAAAAAAAAAAAAAAAAAAGAGAAAAAGGGTACACTTTGTAAGTATACTTAAAATGTGCTATTTGGAACCCAATAAGTAAATTTAAGTTGTATTTTAGCAGTAATGCAAATCCATTTCAAGTGTATTTTAGTGCTGACAAATGTATTTTGTTTTGATTTTAAGGATTTATACAGACAACAACAGCAATACAGTGAGTTAACTGAACATTTTGGATTCAATTTCATTTGAATTGTTCAATATAATTATGTTTTCTAGTACATCTTTCATGAATATTTGTTTTTGCATAAACTCAAATTTTAGAACTTTTGGCATTTATACTTGACTAGTCCATCTGAAAGACATGTCTTTACAAACAACAAAATGTTCCAAAATATCACACTAATTAAATTTGTTGTGCACTCCTAAATGTACTCATATTTTGACTTGGGTAGTGTGACTTTAGTGCACTAAAATACACTTGCATCACTTCAAAAATACATTTTAAATGCATGTTTTGGGTTCATGTAGTTATTGCCACAAGTGAAATAACAAATCTGGTAATAATAATACGCTACAACCAGTTCTTTAGCCTATAGGAAAGTAAAAAAGTACACTGATTATTCTCATCTAATAGCACATTAATATCAGTGCAACAAAGCAAACAGTGTCAGTGTTCAGCATCCGATTCCACTTAATAACAACTTTTACAGTGTTGGGTGAATGGGAAATGGCAAACTTTTGGCAATGGCTTATACAATAATTTTGCTATTTTGCTACTCCAAGTTTGACAAGCTATTGCAAGTCTTCGGAGTTATAGGATTTATAGAGAAACTACTCAGAATAAGTATTAATAAGGGTTTATAACATATTTTTCAGGAGAACTGGCATAATAAGTATTGTTATTCAGCCATTTTAGGTCAAAGTTGCTGGTCATGATTCATATGAAGCTGTTTTAATTATCAACCACTACTGAGCAACTTATATAAAAATGATAAACAAAAATCTTAATCAAATTTCTCAGAATTTTGCCAAAGTATGATTGTTTTTTCCGTGATTGGAAAGCCAAGAATTCACACTACACGACGCTCTGACAAATGTTTGGTCATTTCTTTGAAGCCTAAAGTTCCTTGTAGGACAGTGTGAGACCCACCTTTAGTCACACACAAACTGGTGTGTGGTCCTCAGATAAACTACAGAGAAACTACAGCACCGCCACATCCCCCCACTCATGTCACGGGCAGTGGGAGTTCACCCCCCCACTCATGTCACGGGCAGTGGGAGTTCACCCCCCCACTCATGTCACGGGCAGTGGGAGTTCACCCCCCCACTCATGTCACGGGCAGTGGGAGTTCGCGCCTTTCTTAAAACACAAACTGGCCTATGTTAGGACCAGAGGCCAGTTTGTGTTTATTAAAACACAAACTGGCCTCTGGTCCTAACATATCCCATAGTCCAGCCTCCCACTTCTCACGGGTCTGATGCAGAACTTCAGTGTCAAACCCGCTGCTGCTGCGAGAGATGCACAAACCTCCACAAAGCCAAGGTAACAACATTTTTCACCAAAGCCTTTTCTGTAAAACTCTTTACAGCCTACAGCACAACATTTAGCTAGGCTAGTCCGCCTAGCAGAAAAGCTAATTGGCTAAGCATTTAGCTAGGCTTGTCCGCCTAGCAGAAAAGCTAATTGGCTGAGCATTTAGCTAGGCTTGTCCGCCTAGCAGAAAAGCTAATTGGCTGAGCATTTAGCTAGGCTAATCCGCCTAGCAGAAAAGCTAATTGGCTAAGATTTAGCTTTTAGCTAGGCTTGTCTGCCTAGCAGAAAAGCTAATTGGCTAAGCATTTAGCTAGGCTTGTCCGCCTAGCAGAAAAGCTAATTGGCTGAGCATTTAGCTAGGCTAATCCGCCTAGCAGAAAAGCTAATTGGTTAAGATTTAGCTTTTAGCTAGGCTTGTCCGCCTAGCAGAAAAGCTAATTGGCTGAGCATTTAGCTAGGCTAATCCACCTAGTAGAAAAGCTAATTGGCTAAGATTTCTGTCGTTTGTATTTTATTTGATGTTTTATGCTTTAGAAAAAGCGCATTAGCGAGATGTTGGCAGTGTTGTAGTTGAACGCGTCATATTTTGTGTGAACGTGAAGTGAAGGCGCTGTTTTCCTGCCTCACGGGTTTATCCTGGAGTCTGAACGGCGCATAGACCGAATATATCATATATACGGTCCGTATATATCATATATAAGTAGGGCACGATGCATCGAGTAAATCGATTAGAATATTTTATCGATTATTATTATTATTATTATTATTATTATTATTATTATTATTATTATTATTATTATTTTGCCTCGATGCTTCGTTTTATTTTCATACGCTCTGCGATGGCCGGGACCTTCTGCGGTAGAGATAGTTTCTCATAGATGTATAATAAGAGCGCATCACTGCATCTCCTCCTGTACTCCGCACACATGGGTAAGACACTCACTAGACACTAATGTTAATGTTAGTTTTAGTGCTGAAAACATCACTCGCTTTGTGACTTGATGTTGACTGTGCATTTGTGGTTCCTTTTGGGCTTTGGCAATGATAGTGAAAAATAATCACCCGCAGCGTATGAAAAAACAGAAGAGCTGGTTCATTTTCAGAACTGTAAACAGTTATGCACTATGAACGAACGAGTTAATTTTGAAATTTGTGAACTCAACTTTGAACGAGTTCATGTAGAAAATGAACTTTCCCAACACTGCAGGAGGTACGAGCAAAGCCAGTATCGTCTATCACACTCTTCTTTAGTCAGAAGAGAACATTTTTTACAATGCAATAACATATGAAACATGTTTGCTGCGAACCCCCTGACACTTTGCAGAACAGTTAAGACTAAACTTGGTTTTGTGCTGAAGACTGTAAAACAGATGTGCTAGTTGTGTTATAGCTGAACTCATGGTCTTTGTGTTACAGAAGTAATGGAGCAGGAAAAGGACTCTCAGCAGGTATGTTCTATCCCCTTTAAACTGTACTTTAGAGCTCTTAAATAAGCTTTACACCGTTGTTGGATTCACTTCTTTTGTCACTTTTCTGGTTCTAATGAAAGCTGCTTTTTGGTGTTGGTTTTGCTGTTACAGTCGACTGCAGGTGGCCGACAGGTGTCGCCTGACAGCACTGAGATTCCACTGGACTGGTTTGAGAAGGTCTGTATCTTACCCTAACTGCATTAATACTGTTTTAATCATGTTGTATAACTGGTTTGTGTGGATGTATGATTTTAATGGACTGTAAATGAGGGAATTTAGGCATTAACATTTATTATTACAATGGTTTTATTACAAAGGCAGGCTGACAGTAGTACTTAGATAAACTGATTGATTTCTCTTATTTCAGTTGTGTTACACTGAGGGCAAAGCAGCTGAAGAACCTGAAGAGGTGGGTATCCTGACTGTTCTCATTTCCTTTATTAACAATGAAATGTAACTTCTTCCAGAGCAAACAGAACTACTGAACAATAATCCAAATGTAAAAGTCAAGCAGCATGTATGAAAGGATTTCAACGTTTGGAGAGCACAATCAAACCTTTTATTGTGACCCTTTCAGCAGCATTTTATACAAATTAGTCTTGGAGTACTTTTACTTCAGTAAAAATATATTGTTCAAGTAAGACTACTGATACACTGCACAATTACTCAATAGGAGTAAAATATGGGGTCTGTAAACCAGTGACTTTTTTCACTGAAGTGGCTCCAGGATCAGAAATATTTAAATATTTATCTTTTTTACTTTATTTTGTTACTATTTTGTCCTGAGGTGGACCTAAGGTGGACCTGGGTTGGACTTAAGGTGGACCTGGGATGCACTTAAGGTGGACCTGGGATGGACTTAAGGTGGACCTGGGCTGGACCTGGGATGGACTTAAGGTGGACCTGGGATGCACTTAAGGTGGACCTGGGATGGACTTAAGGTGGACCTGGGATGGACGTGGGATGCACTTAAGGTGGACCTGGGATGCACTTAAGGTGGACCTGGGATGCACTTAAGGTGGACCTGGGGTGGCCAACCAGATTTGAACCCTTTCCTATGTACTCTGCCTACATTATAAGTAAAATCATTGTAATTGAGTAGATTTTTTTTTTTTTTTTTTGTAGATTTTAAACCTGCATTTGCACTTGTAATTACGTCAAATCTGATCCCGGTTCTTCCCAGAACGGTTGATTTGACTGGAAATCTGTGTGCTTCAGCTTTCCTTTCATGTTTCATCTCATTCTCTGGAGCTTCAAATCAGACATTCACTCACTGAATCAAGAAAAGACCTCTACCGCTTAAGAGATTGAACTTTTATTTTATTATTGCATGTTTTTATCTGCCAACATGATTTTCAGAGGAGCTGGAGGCAGCCCGGGAGTCCCAGCTGCTGCCCCTTTGACCCAGCCCCAGACGGGAGAAGCCCGTTACAGCGGGAACAGCAGGTGACCGCTGAAGGTGCAGTGGTGATGGTGGTTGTCGTAAAGTTGGCGGGTGGAGGGTAAAACGACATAGACGACATCTCCAACGTCCAGAGGCAGAGTGACGGCGTTCCCTGCAGTGGTGCACCCGCCCGTATTGCTCTCGTGGGCCATAAACACGCCCTTCCCGTTCTTCATCAGGTAAGCTTCAGCTGGTTGACCCGAATCGCAAAGAGCAAAAAACTCAAAGTGGTAAACGCCTTTGACTGGGGCCGTGAAGATGCCTGAAGGAGGATCACAGCGTTATAAAGACTCCGCTTTGAGTGATGCTTACAGTCGAGGCCAAAAGTTTTGAGAATGACACAAATATTACATTGTTTTTAGGTGTTTTCTCACATGTTTTTATGGTTTACTGAAATACAATTACAAGCATTTTATGAGTATCAAAAGCTTTTACTGACAATTACACTGAGTTCATGCAACAAGTCAATATTTGCAGTGTTGACTCTTCTTCTCTGCATAGTTAAACTGACTTGAATTAAGCAGATTCATCTTAAAAGATCAATTTTAAGACTTTTTTACTTAATAAGATGAGATTTTTTTTACTTGTTTCAAGATATTCCATCCTGATTTATCTTATTTTTTAGATATTACAACTTATTCTAAGCACTTTTTATATTAACTCAGTCCAGGTTAAGCCTCTTTAACTTCCTTCTCAAACCAATAAGGGGAAAAATCTTGCCATAAATACTTGAAACTCGTGTTTTCTGCTTAGAACAAGATTCATATTTTGTCTTGTTTTAAGAAAACTTGGTAAGTGAAACTTTCTTACTGCACTGGCAGAAAATTTCACTTAAAATAGGACTGAGGTCCTAAATCCTGACTGAGGTCGTCCATTTTTACACAATCAAAGCTTTGAGTTTGTCAGAATTTGTGGGGGTTTTTTGTCCACCGCCTCTTGAGGATTGACCCCAACTTCTCAGTGGGATTAAGATCTGGGGAGTTTCCTGGACCTAAAATCTTTATGTTTTGTTCCCTGAGCCGTTTAGTTATTCCGTTTGCTTTATGACTCCATCCTGCTGGAAAAGACTTTGTTCATCACCAAACTGCTCTGGGACGGTTGGGGGAAGTTGCTCTCGGAGGACGTTCTGGTACCAACATTAATATTTGTGTCATTCTTAAAACTTTTGGCCACAACTGTACGTTAATTTACCTGTTGTTGAGTTGTAGCCGTTTCCAAAGTTTGTGGTGACGTATTTATACACAAGAGTAGTATCAATGTTAAATGGTCCAAAATGCTTATCCCCAAACTCCAGCAGTGCAGCAGAGAAAGCCACTTTTCTCACTGAAACAGACAGAAAGACACATTAGGATAAAAAGAGCAGCATTTATGAACATGAGACCATAGACATGTATAATCTGACCCACATCTGACCCATATCTGACCCGTATCTGACCCGTATCTGAGCGCAAAAGAGCCAAATACCCTCCTCCTATATACCATTATGAATACTATTAAGAATAATAAATGCAAACTGTTCTAAAGTGTAGAAGTTTACCCTGAGATTCGGTCTGAAGCTGTTTAATCTGGGCTCTTTGCTGCATCAGCTCCTCATGCATCTTTCTGGGGTCAAAGACGAACTCGTCAGCAGAAGTTTTTTGCATGGTTGAGATGGTTGAGATGACTGACTCACCTGTGCGTCGCCAGGCCTTTTTATTTCAGAACTTGGGCGGGGTGTGGCCAATAGACTCCTCCCAAATCACAGTTTAATCAAATGTTTAAATATTGTAAGAACTGTTGACTTCTTACTTAATGCCTGTAATATGCTTTTTTTATCTGCACACTTTTATCAACACTAGTTGTTTTATCTAGTTTGCTGTTCTTCTATATTTGTATTACTCACTGTTTAATGTTTTTTTATTGTTGTTTTTACTGTTGTTTTTAGGGAGACAACTTTTATAGATGATAGATAGATGGATGCATGAGCAGCAGGAGTGTGTCAGGGCACATTCTCGATTTCTGCAGAGTAGCACAAAAACGAGCTCAGAAACACGTCTCTCAAATAAGCTGTAACTTTGCAGGATCCGCCGCAGGGTCGGCTCGTACACGTGCCCAGACGCTGCAGCAGGTTTTGCATCGTGCTTTTCTGTTCTTGGAGGATTGTTGGGTGGGAGCAGGGGTGACGCAGGCTTGTGTTAACGATAAGGAGGTTTGAGTAGGTCCCAGGAGAGATCGCTATATTACTCAAACATGCATAATGACGTGTAAAACCTCTGCAGGCAGGTTTTTGATGAGTTACCGTATAGTAAAACGTCCTAGTTGATTTAGTATAATTACTGTCTCATATACAAAACATCCACAATTTCTTAATCTTAAAATTTAACCCAAAATGACACAACAACTGCCTTTCTGTGTGGAGTTTGCATGTTCTCCCCGTGTCTGGATGGGTTTCCTCGGTGCACTCCCCATCGTCCACACTAATCCGATGGAAAACGGCTCCAGAGACAGAACGATCTGGAGACGTCAGCTCCAACGTGAGCACAGATCTGATCCGGCAACATGTGGACGCCTGAAAACACTGATACGCTGAAGTAGGAGCTGGAGCTGTCGTCCTTATTGGACCTCGTCACTGTGGCCTGCGCCTTCCTGATTCGCTGGTTCGTGACATTGGGAATGTGACGCTATTGTGGAAAAGTTTAAACAAACCCGAGACAAACAGGAAACAGCGTCAGTCCACGAAAAGACTGTTTTCACGCTTGCAACGCAAATCGTTTCCAATAAGGTGATACGGTGATTGGTTTCACTACATTTACACTGAAACGTTTCACCGCTGGAAACGATTTGCATCCAGACACGTCGCCTGAAACTCTAGTCACATGACGAGGCTGACATCACATCTTCACGACACCACGTGGACGGCAAGTGTGAAAACAGTCTTTTCTTGGACTGACGCCGTTTCCCGTTTGTCTCGGGTTTGTTTAAACGGTTTTCCACAATAGCGTCACATTCCCGATGTCACAAACCAGCGAATCAGGAAGGCGCAGGCCACAGTGACGAGGTCCAATAACGACGGCAACTAGAGCTTCTACTTCAGAGTATCAGTGTTTTCAGATGTCCACACAGCGCCAGATCAGATCTGTGCTCAGGTGAATCCATGGGAGCTGGTGTATCCAGATCGTTCCGTCTCTGGAGCCGTTTTCCATCGGATGAGTGTGGAGCACTGCATCCGCAATGAAAACGACCTGAATACGTACGAGTGCGGACGGGGCCTGACGCTCTTTCTCTTTGGCCCTGGATGGGACATGTAAAATAAATCCTTTTGTAATCTGGTCTTGTGTTTTTGCTGTGTGACCCGAGCTTGAACTTCTTATTTCTAAACCTGTGACATATCTTGAGGTCGCTTTAAAAAGCTGGGCCATCTCTACAATCCTGTCAAGACTGACATGCACCACCATAACGATCAGGCCCTGTCCATGGAAGAAGAGCTCCTACAGGAGGGAAGACAGAGATCTGAGCAACAACAGGAGGAGGAGGACACTGACCTGAACCATACGAGCGTCTGTGGAGCTCATCAGGGTCCAGGTGCTCGTCTAAACTATTTCATTTGAATCGATCATTTTTAACGGCATCTCCAGTTTATGTGTTTCTTACATGTGTGTTTGGGTCTGTACTGATCTGTGCGAAGTGTCTTTGAGTGTCAAGAAAAGCTCCATACAAGTGTTATGTTTTATTGGCCCTAATGGTGAGGGGTATTGTTCTTCATCGGTTTCTTTATTATTCCTCTTCCGCCAAAATGATCGCATTTTTGACCCTCTGAACGTCGACGAAAAGTCTCATATGGGGGTATAGAATTGACCGGCCCGGCGAGAAATTCAATAAAACAGAGATCGCAACAATGACCAAAGTGACCCCACTCAACGGCGCCCCCTAGAATTGGACCCCTATGGGAGGGGGGACAAGCAAAGTTTGTCGCAGGGAAACGAAATTCGGGACAGTGACAGAGAACCATGAGACAAGCCAAAAGATGAATTGGAGCACGTCTCTATGACCAACAGGAAGTCGGCCATATTGGATTAAAAAAATTTGCAGTCGTTTTGACTGCGTGTACGCCAAAGTCTTCAAGTCTCTGTTTTTTGGTCCAAATGAGCTCAGATTTGACACGTCACATCTACAGATGTGGCTCCACAAATGCATTATTTTTTTTAGCGCACTTTTTCACGCCGCCGAATAATGCCTTCATTTCCTGTTTCTTTGATGACCTCTCACGGCCACAGGCTTTGGCCTACAGAGCTCAAACTCACATCACTATTGTGTGATCCCGGCCTGAATGTGATGAAATATGAAATATAATAAAAGTTACACTATAGCGCCACCTACCAAAAACATGAAACATCAACATGATCGGATTTGTACCAGATTTTGGGATTAAATTCTATGCGTGTCTACGACCAAAAAAATACATTATGGATATGGGGTATTTTCCATGGTTGGCCAGCAGGGGCGCAAAGACTCCCCCACAAATATGTTTAAAGGTGCACTATGTAACTCTTCTAGTGAAGGTCTTAGTCTGACAGTGCTCTTGATTATAAAAGTCATGTGACCTGTGCCCTAGTTTCTATAATTCCGCTCTAGATCTTTCCCATTTTCATATTATAATCACAAAAGACTGATACCTAGAGTTAGGTTAAGTCAATTATCTCAACTACTTTTGCAACTGACTTATGTTACAACTTTATATCTACAAACAATACATATTTGAGTTCAAGTAAATGTTTCATACTATTTAGACAGAAAGAAGAACCAAAAAATATTGAGGCAAAGTAACCGTAAGTTGACAGTTGTAGTTTTGCAATAACCCGTCCTCCTTCTTCCTTCGAATGAAACACTTGAGTGTTTTGTTTTACTGGAAGGGATGGGAAAACATGTATTAACAAGCAGCAGGTAAAATACTGATTGTTAATACAGATTTTCCCATAGATTTTTTTGAGATGATGACATATATTTTAAATGAATATAATAAAAAAAGTTTTTTCTTTCAGTTTGAATTTCCTGACTGTAAAAAATACAGGCATTTAATCTAGTCCAGTTTATTACAAAATTTCATCCTCCAACAAAGCCACTTTTACAATCTAAAATTAAACCTTTTTTATCTTTTAAATAATTTGAAGAGGTCATGCACGCTTTTCTCTCCTCTCATTTAGACGACTGTAATGCACTTTTCTCTGGCATCAGCCACCATGTTACAGCTGGTCCAAAACTCTGCTGCGCGCCTTTTAACTGGAAGCAAAAAATGTGAGCTCATTACCCCGATTTTAGCGTTGTTGCACTGGCTTCCATGTCATTTAAGATTCTTCAGATTTGTTGATGATTCTAAGATTTTATTGTTTGTCTCTAAAGCTTTGACGGCTCTGGCTTCACAATACATCTTGGGCCTCATCCAGATTTAGAACCTGCACGCGGTCTGAGGTTCGAGGTCCAGCTCCAGCTCATGGTGCCTAAGACGAGACTTAAAACCAGAAGGCACGAGTCCTTCACTGTAGCCGGCCCTAAGCTCTGGAACGCTCTGCTCCCCCCATATCAAATAGTCTCATCTTAAGACCTACTTTTATTCTATGGCCGCATGAGTTCTGTGGTCCACTGTGTCTTTTATTGGCCCTCGCCAGTAACGAAGTTAATGGTGAGGGGTATTGTTCTTCGTCGGTTTCTTACGCTATATTATTATTATTTTTCCTTGCAAACGATCGTGGATTTGAGGGCCTGAACATCGACAAAAAGTCTCACATGGGGGTATCAGATCGACCGGTCCGGCGAAAAATTTTATAAAATGGGCATCGCGACAATGCCCAAAGTGCCCCCACTGGATAGCGCCCCCTGGAAAAGGCAAAAATTGAAAGTCTATGGGGAGCTGTGAAGCATATTTTGGCATAAGCCGACAAACTTCGAAGACATGATAGAAAAGGAGACATACACAAAACGTCATTGTCACACCGGCCTATGACCAACAGGAAGTCAGCCATATTGGATACAAAATTCGCTGCCATTTTGACTGCGTGTTTGTAAAACTCATCTAGTCCCTGGTTTTTGGTCCAAATGAGCTCAGATTTAACACACATCTACAGACGTGGGTCCACACATGCATTATTTGTTTTTGTGATCCTCCTCACGGTTTGTCCGTAGCACGCCGGCGAATAACACCTTCATTTCCTGTTTCTTTGATGACCTCTCACGGCCACAGGCTTTGGCCTACAGAGCTCAAACTCACATCACTATTGTGTGATCCCGGCCTGAATGTGATGAAATATGAAATGCAATAAAAGTCAACTCTATAGCACCACCTACCATATACATGAAATGTCAACATTATCGGATTTGGACCAAATTTGGGAATTAAATTCTAGGCCTGATTACAAGCAAAACAATATATTAGGGCCCTGGATTATTTCTGACGGTTGGCCAGCAGGAGCGTAAAGACTCCTAAAAAACATTTAAAGGTGCATTATGCAACTTTTCTAATATACAACTTGTATTCCTGGGCAGCTGTCGGGAAGAGAAAGGGGTGTGCTGGGGCGGTCGTGAGTCCTCGGCGGTCACGTGGGGGGGCGTGCGCACCAGGGCGAGGGCCATCATTGCCGCGAGCGGCTTTAATTTTATGATTATTTTTTATTTACTGTGACAATAAACAGTCATATTAGGCTTATATGCAGACATGTCTGTGCCAAAGCTTTAAGAAGTTGCCCGTATATTCTTTGTGTAGTCTCTTGCATTCGGCTTAAAATCAATGCGTAACTTTTTGACCGAGGTGCAAGTTCACAGCACAGCAACAACCACAAGCTTTCGGATCAGCTTCATGTGTGTCGGGAAGCTGCTCCTCGTCGTCTCCGTCCTGTTTCTCCAGATATGCCTCTGATTTGCCCTTTTATCCTCGCTCTGGTGATTAACCTTCACTTGGGATTGGCCACGAGTCATGTGTCCGTGATCACAACCTCGAAAACATGCAATAAATCTGTCCAAACAAGCCAAACCAAAAGATAAATACACAAACTAAAAGTAACCACTCAAACTTTATCCACGTCACACATAAACTTTATTATTTATCCCAGGTTTTTACAGGATACTTTTTTAAATAATGGAAAGGCAGAGTTGTCGTGGGCTCTGAAAGTTCTGTGGCATCAGGACTGCTCTTCTTTAGGAGAGGCTTAATGAGCGCGGTTTTCAAAGCTCTCGGGAATGTTCCAGATTGAAGTGACATGTTAACTATGTGAGCGAGTGGTGAAGGTGAACTGTGGAGGACAGACTTTAGAAATCTAGTGGGTAACACATGGAGGCAGCATGTGGAGACGATCTCTAAGACGGTTTTGTCAGTTACAGGAGCAAAGTGACTCAGCACTAAGTGTCTCTGTGGCTGCGTCATCATTATTTATGTTGCAGGATTGATGGCGGTTTTGCTTGTCATTAAAGAATACTGCAAACTCATTGCACTTAGATGAGGAAATGAGCTCTAACGGCAGTGGGGCTGGAGGGGTTGTTCATCTGTTCACTGTTGCAAAAAGGACACGAGAGCTGTTCCTGCAGTTTCCAATAATGTCTGAAAAGTACCTCTCTGTTCGAGCCAAACTGTGGCTGTACATGTGCATCGCTTCTCTGTAAATGAACCTGCAGGTTTAACTAGCACCATTTCCACTCGGCTCTTCTGCACTCTGTCTTGAATGTTCTGGACGCCAGTGAAAGTTAAAATGGTTAAAAATAGGCAAAAAGCTCCGTGGAGAAATGACGACTGTCAGGGCACGGAAAAGGGAGTTATTTTAAGGGATATAAACTAAATGACTGCTAAATATGTAAGATTATTAATCTTATTTCAAGAAAATATTACTTTGTTATATCTTTTATATCTATAAACTCGTTAGAATGAGCACAAAACAAACAAACCAAGTGTTCAGATGGTGTTTAAGACTTTTTTCTGGATGTAAATGAGTCGATCTTGGACTGAAATTGTCCAGTTTCTCTGAACCTTCGGTTTGTCACATGGAAAAATTAAAAGATTTAAAAGTTTCAGGAGATGCTGTAATTTGTTAGTAAGTTACCAAGTGGTGATTAGTCTTAAAATAAGGAAATAAAGAATTTCATTAAGATTCATGAACTAAACTCAAGAATAAAAGAGTCGATTTTAGATTCTAGTTTTAAGATCAGAATCAGAATCAGAATTACTTTTATTCATCCCCGAGGGGAAATTTTCTTTGTTACAGATGCAACCGACCAAGAGCATGTAGATCGAACAAGTTACAAAATAAGCCAAATACAATAAGATAAAAGATAAAATAGCTCTCTCTGGGAAATTATTTACATCATTGACATATTTATGACTATATACATGTGTGAGCAGGGAATAGGATGAAAAGGATTGAGTAGTTTGTGAGTTAAAGTGCAGCGTTCAACAGTTTGATGGCGACAGGCAGGAAAGATTTCCTGTGTCTCTCAGTGGAGCAGCGCGGCAGCCGCAGTCTATGGCTGAAAGAGCTCCTCTGATTGACCAGCACCTTGTGGAGGGGGTGGGAGGGAGAGTCCAGAATAGTCCAGATTTTGTCCAGCATTCTCCTGTCCAACACCACCGCCAGACAGTCCAGCTCCTCCCCCACAACATGTCCAGCCTTCCTAATGATCTTCTCGAGTCTATTAGTGTCCCTCACGCGCAGACTGCTGCCCCAGCAGACTACAGCGTACATGATGGCACTGGCCTCCATAGACTCGTAGAACATCCTGAGCATTGTCCTGCAGATGTCAAAGGACCTCAGCCTCCTCAGGAAATAGAGGCGGCTCTGGCCCTTCTTGTAAACCGCGTCCACGTTCCTGCTCCAGTCCAGTTTATTGTCCAAGTACACCCCCAGGTACTTGTACTCCTCCACCCCGTCCACACTGACCCCCCGGATGGAGATGGGGGTCACAGCAGCTTTGGTCCTCCTAAGGTCCACCACCAGTTCCTTTGTCTTCATCACGTTGAGCTGGAGGTGGTTCTCCTCACTCCAAGTGACAAAGTTGTCCACTACAGTCCTGTACTCCTCCTCGTCACCCCCGCTGATGCATCCCACCACTGCAGAGTCGTCAGAAAACTTCTGAAGGTGGCAAGACTGGCTGCAGTAGTTGAAGTCCGTGGTGTAGAGGGTGAAGAGGAAGGGAGACAGGACTGTCCCCTGTGGAGCCCCGGTGTTGCTGACCACTCTGTCCGACACACAGCTCTGCAAACGCACATACTGTGGTCTTCCAGTGAGGTAATCCACCATCCAGGACACCAAGGAGGCATCCACCTGCATCACTGCCAGCTTCTCAGCCAGCAGAGCCGGCCTGATGGTGTCGAACGCACTGGAGAAGTCAAAAAACATGATCCTCACAGTGGCAGTCGGCTTGTCCAGGTGGGAGTAGACTCTGTGGAGTAGGGTCAGGATGGCGTCATCTACTCCAAGGTGGGGCTGGTAGGCAAACTGGAGAGGGTCTTGCAGATGTTGGACCATAGGCCTCAGCTGCTG
Organism: Odontamblyopus lacepedii; assembly: GCA_034769755.1. Lineage (NCBI taxonomy): Eukaryota > Metazoa > Chordata > Actinopteri > Gobiiformes > Gobiidae > Odontamblyopus > Odontamblyopus lacepedii. The sequence continues at coordinate 3,949,134 of CM068348.1, forward strand.
CAGGACGAGTCGTTCCAGAGTCTTCATGATGTGGGAGGTCAGTGCCACGGGCCTGTAGTCCTTAGGGTCGCTGGGGCGCGGCGTCTTCGGGACAGGGACGAGGCACGATGTCTTCCATAGCAGGGGGACTCTCTGAAGACTCAGGCTCAGGCTGAAGATCTGGTGCAGGACACCACTGAGCTGGGGAGCACAGCCCTTCAGGACTCTGGGGCTCACTCCATCAGGTCCTGGTGCTTTCCTGGCCTTCAGTCTCTGCAGTTGACACCTCACCTGCTCCTCAGTGACAGTCAGTGTGGAGGTGTCAGGAGGGGGAGGGGTGGTGTCGTCTGAGGTGTGAGCTGGGTCTTCCACAGGAGACGGGGGAGGGAGGGGGTGGGTGCTGACTGCTGCTGGCTGGAGCTGGACAGTTCCTGCAGTGTCAAAGCGATTGAAGAAGATGTTGAACTCATTAGCTGTGTTCACGTCTCCCTCAACGCTTCCCCTCGGGTCGGCTTGTGTCCCGTGATGGTCCTCATGCCGCCTCCACACTTCCTCATGTTGTTCTGCTGAAGTTTCCACTCCAGCTTCCTCCCATGTTTCTGTCTGGCCTGGCTCAGCTGCACCTTCAGTTTCTTCTGAGCAGCCCGGGCCTCCCTCCTTGTTTCCCGAGCTGCAGGCCTTCCTCTTCCCAATGAGTGTGGCTTTAATGTCCTTGGTTATCCATGGCTTGTTGTTTGGATAACAGCTCACAGTCTTTGTTGGGACAACTGAGTCCACACAGAAGTTTATGTAGCTGGTGATGCAGTCAGTCAGCCCGTCCGAGGTCTTCTCCATGGGGCTCAGTGAGTGCAGCCCAGTCTGTCACCTCAAAGCAGCTCTGTAACACCTCCAGAGACTCATCTGTCCACCTCCTCACAGACCGGGGGAGGGGGGAAGGCGCTTCACCAGAGGTGTGTAAGATGTCCTGAGGAGCACCAGGATGTGGTCTGAACGGCCAAGTGGGGGCAGGGGGGCCGCCAGGTATGCGCCACGAACATTAGCATAGAGCTGGTCTAATGTTTTTCCCTCCCTGGTGGAGCAGTTCACAAACTGGGAGAAAGTGGGGAGAGTTTTGGCCAAACTGACATGATTGAAGTCCCCGGAGATGGCGATGAAGGCTGTAGGGTGAGCGTTCTGAATCCGGGCTACCGCAGCGTGGATAGAGTTACAGGCGCTGTGGGCGTTGGCTGACGGAGGCACGTAGACAGCAACAAACACAACATGCGAGAACTCCCTCGGTAGATAATAAGGCCGTAGTCCGACAGTACATAGTTCCACATCAGGGCTGCAGATCCGTTCCTTGACGGTGATGTGCGATGGATGGCACCAGCGGTGGTTCACGAGCACAGCTACCCCGCCGCCTCTGCTCTTCCCGCAGCTGGCGCGCTCTCTGTCGGCCCGTACAGTGGAGAAGCCCGCGATAGAAACGTAGTCATCAGGCACATCTTCATGCAGCCATGTCTCGGAGAAACACATTAAACTGCACTCCCGATATTCCTTCTGAAGATTTTCATCTTAATTTATTCTTAGAATTAGTGTTTTACTTTAGATCACTTCAAACTTAGATTATTGTTAGAATAAGTGATTTTATCTCATTTGGAGATTTATGGAGGCCTGGATATATTTTGTTATTTTAAGATTTCTTGATCCGTAAATTTCTCTTCCTGCTCTGGCCGAACATCTCACTTGTTTCTGGAGCATTTTCACTTAAAACAAGTTTTAAGGAGGGGGATTTTTGCAGTGCAGAACAATATAACATATCTAACCTATCTAACCTATCTAACCGTAACAAACAGCCTGGTTTGTTACTCAGCACTCAGCACCTTCACCCTTCACTACAGCACTTTAAATAACTGCACATTTTTATAGCACACAGCACTTTAAACATATTTGCACTTTTTAAAAAAGACATTGCACATAATTGGTTTTAAAATATATTTATTGTCTTCCTTTTACCATTTTTAATCCTGATGCACAGTGGCACTTTGATTGGCAGCTGCTGGGCTCTGGAGGGAAAGGAGACGAGTGTTAATTAGGTATTTTAAATTGGTTAGTGCAATATTTCGTGCAATAAATCTGTTTTTAGAATGTTTTAAGTGTTGATGTGTGTGTTTTATTGTGTTTTTAGTGAAGTAGTGTGTGCTGTGTCTTACCTCTTTTCTGCTCTTCTGTCCAGGTCCCAAAATAGTCCCCCGGAAACAACCTCCTCCTTTTATGGTTCCGGCCTGGACCAAAGTGTAGATTTGTACAGGGGTAGTGGTAGTGGTGTTTGATTGGTTTATGGGTTTTAGAGTTTATTTGGTTAATGGTTTTAGGGTTTTTATGTACATAGTGGGTGTTTTAATAATAATTGGGTTTTGGTTTATTTTATGGAGGGTCAGGCCACTGTTTTAAAAACTAATGTTAATTTGATCTACCCTGCTTTTATCCAGTAGTTTTTACCAATTAGTCAGAACACTTAAAAGGCGCCTGGAGAGATCACTCGGTGTTCTGCTGTTGGAGAGAAAATACTGCCTGCCTCCTATTTATTTGCACCTTGCACCTTTTTGCACCTGCACTTTGGAACTATTGAAACAAAGTAAACCTGTGGACTGCCTTTTCTGCCTGAGTATTTTTTTTACCTTTTTTCACTGAAACCCAACCCGCTCACGGCAAGCCTACGTCACACTAACATATCTAACATATCTAACATATCTAACATATCTAACATGTCTAACATGTTTAATATCTAACATATCTAACATATATAACATAACCCTTTATCACTGCACTGTGTGTGTGTGTGCGAGTGTGTGTGTGTGTGTGTATGTGTGTGTGTGTATGTGTGTGTGTGTATGTGAGTGTGTGTGTGTGTGTGTGTGTGTGTGTGTGTGTGTGTGTGTGTGTGTGTGTGTGTGTGTGTGTGTGTGTGTGTGTGTGTGTGTGTGTGTGTGTGTGTGTGTGTGTGTGTGTGTGTGTGTCTGTGTGTGTGTGTGTGTGTGTGTGTGTGTGTGTGTATGTGTGTATGTGTGTGTGTGTGTGTGTGTGTATGTGTGTATGTGTGTGTGTGTGTGTAGGTGTGTGTCTGTGTGTGTGTGTGTGTGTGTGTGTGTAGGTGTGTGTGTGTGTAGGTGTGTGTAGGTGTGTGTCTGTGTGTGTGTGTGTGTGCGCGTGCAGTATATCTGTAAGAGTTCAGGGAGTGTGAGGACGCCACCTGCTGGGGTCAAGGTGAGTTTATTTGTACTGCACAGTATAATTCTAACACAAAGTGTAATTCAAAGTGCTTTACAGAATAAGAAAGACATTAAAAACACAATACAAACACATCAAAACATAAATAATCATCATAAAATTAACATTAAAAAGAAGAGAGAAGAGTGCGGACTAAGAGTTTTAGGCCTAAATACAGTGCAAACACTGAATTTGGTTAGAAATAGTTGAAATACAGTTGGAAACATGTTAAAGTTGAACTCTGGCCTGTTTGAAGCTAAAGTCCAAATTCTGTCAGAAGCCAAAAAACGGCACAGATCAGTGTTTCCTCGGCGGAGATCTCACTGTGGCAGTGAGTCTGTCAAGGCAACAAACTAGTGTAGTGATGGGGGCAAGTTCTGAACTTCCACGTAAAACGCCAACTTGCTTCAGACTGAAGAAGCTTAACACCACTTTAACCCATCTGACAACAGCCACGAGTCTAACAAACAAAACGCTCTGCCTGGTTCACTCATTAGTGTCTGGAAACGTTAGAAAACATCTTTATAAGCACCTCACACTTCCCTCTGCTGATTTCCCACTGCACAGGCCAAAGCCCAAAAGACTCGATCATCGACTCCAGAAGCGACAAGTGAAGATCGACGACTGACGAAGAAGAAAAACTGAAAGTTGTTGAAAGAAAATGGTTCGGGAATGTATTTTTTAGTGTTTTTCCAAAAATATAATTCACTGGTAAACAAATGGGATTAGAAACGACATCGGCGATCGAGTCTTTTGCATTTTGGAGACAAATAATGAAAATTGTTTTTTTTTGTTTTCTTACTTATTCATTTTAAATTAAAAAGGCCATTTTCTCTTTTTTTCCCCCCTAGTTTTTGTCAGACGTACGACCGCGAACATCCCGCCAGAAGTCGTCCTCGCATGTTTCCAAACGTATTCCTGGTTTGTGACGTAAGCGTGAATAGAGGAGAGATCTCTAGATGACTCAAACATGCGTGGAGGACATCTAAAACTTCTTCAAGCAGGTGTTTGATGAAAGAGAACACGGCAGAAAGCTCCAATGTGCAAAAGAAACCAAACTCCAGGCCTTTATCTCCTCCAGACCTTTATCTCCTCTAGGCCTTTGTCTCCTCCAGGCCTTTATCTCCTCCAGGCCTTTATCTCCTCCAGGCCTTTATCTCCTCTAGGCCTTTGTCTCCTCCAGGCCTTTATCTCCTCCAGGCCTTTATCTCCTCCAGGCCTTTATCTCCTCCAGGCCTTTATCTCCTCCAGGCCTTTATCTCCTCCAGGCCTTTATCTCCTCCAGGCCGGGCCCCTGTACCGAGCTCCTCATCGGGATCTGTGGCGGGAGCGTCCGGAGGCTGCAGCACATTCAGAACAGAGCTGCCAGGATCCTGATGAGGAGGCGCAGGTCTGAGCACGTCACCCCCACCCCCTGAAATCCCCTCACTGGGCTCCCGGTCCCGCTCAGAATACTCAGGATATAAGGTTCTCCCTCCTCACCCACCAGTGCATCTACGGACAATCCCCCCAGAACCTCCAGGAACCCCTCACTCCCCACAAACACTCTGCAACCCCCCAGAACCTCCAGGAACCCCTCACTCCCCACAAACACTCTCCAACCCCCAGAACCTCCAGGAGCCCCTCACTCCCCACAAACACTCTGCAACCCCCCAGAACCTCCAGGAACCCCTCACTCCCCACAAACACTCTGCAACCCCCAGAACCTCCAGGAGCCCCTCACTCCCCACAAACACTCTGCAACCCCCCAGAACCTCCAGGAACCCCTCACTCCCCACAAACACTCTGCAACCCCCCCAGAACCTCCAGGAACCCCTCACTCCCCACAAACACTCTCCAACCCCCAGAACCTCCAGGAGCCCCTCACTCCCCACCTCCAGGAGCCCCTCACTCCCCACAAACACTCTCCAACCCCCAGAACCTCCAGGAACCCCTCACTCCCCACAAACACTCTCCAACCCCCCAGAACCTCCAGGAACCCCTCACTCCCCACAAACACTCTCCAACCCCCAGAACCTCCAGGAACCCCTCACTCCCCACAAACACTCTGCAACCCCCCAGAACCTCCAGGAACCACTCACTCCCCAAACACACTCTTCAACCCCCAGAACCTCCAGGAACCACTCACTCCCCACAAACACTATGCAACCCCCCAGAACCTCCAGGAACCACTCACTCCCCACAAACACTCTGCAACCCCCCAGAACCTCCAGGAACCACTCACTCCCCACAAACACTCTGCAACCCCCCAGAACCTCCAGGAACCCCTCACTCCCCACAAACACTCTCCAACCCCCCAGAACCTCCAGGAACCCCTCACTCCCCACAAACACTCTGCAACCCCCCATAACCTCCCTGATCCCATCACTCCAAACAATCAATCTCAAACACCCAGAACCTCCAGGAACCCCTCACTCCCCACAAACACTCTCCAACCCCCAGAACCTCCAGGAACCCCTCACTCCCCACAAACACTCTCCAACCCCCAGAACCTCCAGGAACCCCTCACTCCCCACAAACACTCTGCAACCCCCAGAACCTCCAGGAACCCCTCACTCCCCACAAACACTCTCCAACCCCCAGAACCTCCAGGAACCCCTCACTCCCCACAAACACTCTGCAACCCCCAGAACCTCCAGGAACCCCTCACTCCCCACAAACACTCTCCAACCCCCAGAACCTCCAGGAACCTCTCACTCCCCACAAACACTCTCCAACCCCCCAGAACCTCCAGGAACCCCTCACTCCCCACAAACACTCTGCAACCCCCAGAACCTCCAGGAACCCCTCACTCCCCACAAACACTCTCCAACCCCCAGAACCTCCAGGAACCCCTCACTCCCCACAAACACTCTGCAAAACCCCAGAACATCCATGAAACCCTCACTACCCACAAACACTCTCCAACCCCCCCATAACCTCCAGGAACCCCTCACTCCCCACAAACACTCTCCAACCCCCAGAACCTCCAGGAACCCCTCACTCCCCACAAACACTCTATCCCCCTGAAACTCCAGGAACCCCTCACTCCCCACAAACACTCTGCAACCCCCAGAACCTCCAGGAACCCCTCACTCCCCACAAACACTCTCCAACCCCAGAACCTCCAGGAACCTCTCACTCCCCACAAACACTCTCCAACCCCCAGAACCTCCAGGAACCCCTCACTCCCCACAAACACTCAGCAACCCCCAGAACCACCAGGAACCCCGCACAACCCACAAACACTCTCCAGCCCCCAGAACCTCCAGGAACCCCACACTCCCCACTAACACTCTCCACGCCCCATAACATACAGGAACCCCTCACTCCCCACAAACACTCTCCAACCCCCAGAACCTCCAGGAACCCCTCACTCCCCACAAACACTCTGCAACCCCCAGAACCTCCAGGAACCCCTCACTCCCCACAAACACTCTCCAACCCCCAGAACCTCCAGGAACCTCTCACTCCCCACAAACACTCTCCAACCCCCAGAACCTCCAGGAACCCCTCACTCCCCACAAACACTCTCCAACCCCCAGAACCTCCAGGAACCTCTCACTCCCCACAAACACTCTCCAACCCCCAGAACCTCCAGGAACCCCTCACTCCCCACAAACACTCTCCAACCCCCAGAACCTCCAGGAACCCCTCACTCCCCACAAACACTCTCCAACCCCCAGAACCTCCAGGAACCTCTCACTCCCCACAAACACTCTCCAACCCCCAGAACCTCCAGGAACCCCTCACTCCCCACAAACACTCTGCAACCCCCCAGAACCTCCAGGAACCCCTCACTCCCCACAAACACTCTCCAACCCCCAGAACCTCCAGGAACCCCTCACTCCCCACAAACACTCTCCAACCCCCCAGAACCTCCAGGAACCCCTCACTCCCCACAAACACTCTCCAACCCCCCAGAACCTCCAGGAACCCCTCACTCCCCACAAACACTCTGCAACCCCCCAGAACCTCCAGGAACCCCTCACTCCCCACAAACACTCTCCAACCCCCAGAACCTCCAGGAACCCCTCACTCCCCACAAACACTCTCCAACCCCCCAGAACCAAACTCTGCCTCGTGGGTGAGGGGCCTCCTCTGCTGCTCCTCTTAAAACATGTCTTTTTACCAAAGCTTTTGGTTAATTGTTTTTTTATTGGTTTTATGTTGTGCACTGAAATGGTTTTAGCTTTTAGTTTCATGAACTTTTATGCTGATGCACTTTTATTCACTGCTCTTTTTACCTGCAGCACTTTCAGATTATTTTTATGTAACGTGCAATAGAAATAAAATGTATTATTATTATTATTATTATTATTATTATTATTATTATCATTATTATTATTATTATTATAGATCCTTATCCTGTCAAACAATCAAACAAACTTGTGCACCACTAAAACCAGGACTAAACCAGGACTAAACCAGGACTAAACCAGGTCTAAACCAGGACTAAACCAGGACTAAACCAGGTCTATAACAGGACTAAACCAGGACTAAACCAGGACTAAATCAGGTCTATAACAGAACTAAACCAGGTCTAAAACAGGGCTAAACCAGGACTAAACCAGGTCTATAACAGGACTAAACCAGGACTAAACCAGGACTAAACCAGGACTAAATCAGGTCTATAACAGGACTAAACCAGGACTAAACCAGGACTAAAACAGGACTAAACCAGGACTAAAACAGGACTAAACCAGGACTAAACCAGGTCTATAACAGGACTAAACCAGGACTAAACCAGGACTAAATCAGGTCTATAACAGAACTAAACCAGGTCTAAAACAGGGCTAAACCAGGACTAAACCAGGTCTATAACAGGACTAAACCAGGACTAAACCAGGTCTATAACAGAACTAAACCAGGTCTAAATCAGGACTAAACCAGGTCTATAACAGGACTAAACCAGGTCTAAAACATGACTAAACCAGGTCTATAACAGGACTAAACCAGGTCTAAAACATGACTAAACCAGGTCTATAACAGGACTAAAGCAGGACTAAAACAGGACTAAACCAGGTCTCAGACAAACTTGTGCACCACGATCTCCTTCAGGGACCTGGTGTCCACCCTGCCTCTCTCGGCGTTCCTCAGCGCCATCAGCTCGTCCTGCATCTGACCCACGGGGCGCCCCAGGGAGTACCCCAAATCCACCAGCAGCTCCAGCAGGGGCGCGTGGTACTCCGCCACCGCGAGCCGGTACCTCCTCACGGCCGGCAGGGCTCGGTGCGCCGCCTCGTACGCCTCCTCCGGCTCCTCCAAGTCCCTGTGACAAACCGCCAGAGCCGCCAGCGTGTGCACCAAAAACGTGGAGCTTTGCCACGGCGCCAGTTTCTCCTGGATCTCCAACACCAGCTGCAGCAACTCCAGACACGGCCTGAACTGTCCGGCGCGCAGCAGACCGTGCGCTTTTCTCATTTCTTGATCGGTGAAAAAGCTGGCGAAGTGTTCAGAGTAGCGCACGCATCTTTTGGCGTAGAGTTGGGCGACGTAGTCCTGCAGCGCCACCCGCCGTTCCAGCAGCTGCTCCGGGTTGAAATTGCCGGTGAGCAGTTTTCTCGGGAGCAGGATTTCGTCGAGTTCTTCTTGGAACTCGTGCAGCAGCGTTTGGTGGAGTTTGGCGAAGTCGCTGTAGCGGCGTTCGACGGAGACGCGGCGAGAGTCGAAGCTGCCGGAGCGCATGATGACGAGCTCGTACACCTGAGAGGCACAAAGAGACACTGCGGTGAAAACGAGGAGACTTAAAGATCCGATATTACACAGAAGTGACTCTCGTGAGCTGAAAACCGACCTCAAGTCGGGTTTCCAAAACACTAGAACGTAAAAGAACGAGTGAACGAAAGAAAGAACGAAAAAGAACGTAAAAGAAAGAAAGAACAAAAAAGAAAGAACAAAAGAAAGAAAGAAACATTCACAGTTTTATATTGTAATAAATCTGGTTCAATGAGATGGTGAAAATATCGTAAAGAGAGATTTGGATTTCGTTCCATCCCTAATGACAATAATTGTTGCACCATATGTCTGGTCAAAGCGTTTTAGAGTCCGTCTTATTATTCTGTGGAATATCGTAATATCGTGAGCTTTCCCACGATATTGCAATAAATATCGTACTGTGATGATACTGTATCGTGAGACTTGGATATCGTTACATCCCTACAAAAGTCGGTTGGACATTAAACGTTCTCGGGCGTCCATTTTTTTCCCGACTGTTGCATTAGAGCACATTTAGAACGGATTTCAGAAGAACTGACTCGGATTTATCCACTGCCGACATTCAATAGACGCTTTTAGTGTCAGTAAACAGCGGTGACACAGGCTCAGTTGTGCATTTTGGCAGCAGAAGTACCGCAGGACTCAGCAGTTTGTCGAGCTCTGTGAAAGGATTATCGTCAAAAGATCGAGAATATTTCCTCAACAAGCTGAACTTTGACAAACGGTGTCCGACTGCCAGATCCTCGTGCGATCAGTGAGTAAAACTTTAGTCCACCAGTAGAATATCGATTCTGACAAACACACACAGAACAACCAGACATTTTGGTGCTGGAAATGGTTTGTCTTCTTCTTCTTCTTCTTCTTCTTCTTCTTCTTCTTCTTCTTCTTCTTCTTCTTCTTCTTCTTCTTCTTCTTCTTCTTCTGCAAAGGCCACAGGTGCCACACTGAAGCTTTGCGGGTGGTTTTGAGGAGGCCACGATGGACGAGTGCGACTGAGATGTTTGTTACTGCAGAGTGAACACGTTGCAAGACCCTCGTGAAGTCGCCCCATCAAACGCAAACCTGCACAAAAACTATGGCAGCCGTTTGTGCTTCGTTTGTGCTGCAAAAAGTTTCATTTGTGCGATTCTGGTTCTTCAGATATTCACAGTTTTATTTTGGGTCGATGACGTCGCCCAGAACCTCAGAATGTGAAACAGCCTCAAAACAGGAAGAAAATTATAGAAAACGTTTGTATTTCATTTGTGCTGTGACAGTTTCATTTGTGTGAGTTTATTTCTAAAATTATTCATGATTATTTCTGCGGTAATTATAGGATGTCATTTCCGCTCAGTTGACAAACAAACAAACGTTTTCTATAATTTTGTTCCTGTTTTGAGGCTGTTTCACATTCTGAGGTTCTGGACGACGTCATCGACCCAAAATAAAACTGCAAATATCTGAAGAACCAGAATCGCACAAACAAAACTTTTTGCAGCACAAACGAAACACAAACGACTGACTCCATTTTGGGCGTTTTCGAGCATTTTGAAGCTTCTGAACCCAATTTGACCTGTAAAAGAATCGTTAATTTCTCTAAAACTAAAGAAGCACAAATGAAACTTTTTGCAGCACAAACGACTGACATAGTTTTTGTGCAGGTTTGCCTTTGATGGGGCGACTTCACGCAGGTCGTTGGTCACTACTACTAAGAACTTTAATGTCCACTTTTATCTGCAGACTGAACAAATCGGACAGTGAAATAATAACGTCACTCACAGATATGAGATTCAGTGCAATACGACATCCAGTATGTGGAGACACTGGTGCGGCTCTGTTCAAAATATAAATGTTTGTTTTGCATTGTCCTCGTTTGTTTTTAATGGACCATGAGTCTGGAATAAAGAGGAACTGAACTGTCCGTGTTCAGTCTAATTAAATCGGGAACAGTGACATTTCTGCAGCCAAAATGCATTCACTGGTCTACAGAACGCAGGGTTAGTTCGTTTTTATTCCCCTTTATTCACCAGCTTCGATCGCATTTCCAAGTGAATGATTAACGCACAAAACTGTAAAGCGACTTCGAGTGTCTGAAAGGTGCTGTATAAAAGTAAAATCAGTGTTATTTTTGTATTATTCTCAAACGAAATGGATAAATAGAGTATGACGGACGGACCACGTGTCTGCTGAAGGCCGTCTCCCTGACCCGGTGTGAGGGCAGTTCAAACAGCAGCCAGCGGGGGCGCTCTTGCCTCTTCTCCTCTCTCCAGTTCTGCTGCAGCTCTTTGGTGGTCAGACTGGAGTAGGGACACATCAGGCCTGGACACACACACAGAGTTTAAACAAACACACACTTTACCGACGCGAAGGGGATCAGGGCTGCAACCAAACGCACTGAAAGAAGGAGCGCGTTTGTCCCGTCTCTGTTTTAAAGTTTTATCGTGATTATTTATGTTTTGATTTGTTTGTATTGTGATTTTAATGTATTTCTTATTCCGTAAAGCGCTGGTATTTTAACCTTTAGCTCTGTGTAAAACTAAATCCAAACACAGACCTGTATCGGGATGTTCTCCTGCGCTCGTCGCCTCTTGAGCCATTTCAGCTGAAAACAGAAGTTACATCACAGGCGTTTGGTCATTTTGGCATCAAGAAGGAAAGTCCACACTTTGTAAACGAGTTTAGAATGAACCAGGCCAAAAACGTATTAAGGTTAAAGTTCATATTGCAAATTTTTGTGTTTTTCAAATTCCGTTTTTCTATTTGGATCAGTTAAGTGGCAGTTTGGGGCGAAAAAGTTGAAAAGAAAAGTCAAAAACACACTTCTGTCTATGTCCAGTGTTCCGCAATATGGCATTAAACCTTTCTATCTCCACGGAAACCAAACCAGACCAAGTTACGGGGCAGACCTGTGGAGAGGCGACCCCGCTCACAGCCTGAACGCTTGTTTTTCTATGTATTTTTGAGCTATAAAAGTGAATAAATGTGAAGACAGAGCTGTTTAAAGTCACACTGCGGAACATTCTAGAGCAGAGCAGTGGCGTGTCCATAGAAACAAGCAGGTTGACGGACCCCTCCCCCCCCAACCGAAAAGTTACACAGTGCAGCTTTATAGAGGTAAATAGAGGCGCTGGAGACAACTTTTGCTGCTTGTTTACATTTCGGTTGCCAGGTAACGGTTACGCCTGCCGCCCGTGTCCAACCAGGAAGTAAAATGATAAACTTCACCAAAAAAACAGAAACAAAAACTGTACTTTAATCTCCAAAAAGTCCAGATACTTACAGTCGAAAAACATTCACCTCCAAAACTTTCTTTTAAAATCTTAGTAGAAGCAGTAGTAAAACAGTAGTAATAGTGGTAGTAGGTGTTGTACTTGCAGTAGTGGTGGAGGTAGTAGTAGTAGTAGTAGTAGTAGTAGTAGTAGTAGTAGTAGTAGTAGTAGTAGTAGTAGTATCAGTGGTAGTAGTTGTTGTTGTAGCAGTAGTAGTAATAGTAGTACTAGTAGAAGTAGTAGTAAAAGTAGTAATAGGACTAGTAGTAATAGTAGTAGTTTTAGTTGTTGTAGTAATGGTAGTATAGTAGTAGTACTAGTTCTAGTTGCAGTAGTGATGGTAGTAGAAGTAGTAGCAGTAGTAGTAGTTGTAGTAGTAGTAGAAGTAATAGCAGTAGTTGTAGTAGTAGTAGTAGAAGTATTATTATTTTCAGTCTTACCTCAAAGTTCTGTCAAGTTTGTCTCTTCGTAAACTAAAAAGTAAAAGTGACCGTTTGTTTTGAGCACAGAAGCAGGAAGTGGTGAAAGGCAAAGTTCAGGGAAATCACTCTGACAAAACCAGGAAGTGAAACTAACCTTTAAACAGAAATTTGAATAATAATAAAAAAAAAGATTAAATTCACAGGGACAAATGATAAAGTTTTGTTTGGTTAATATTTAGAAATCTTCTCGTTTGGATGGATTCTTAAAGCTGCAGGTGCTTTAAAATGTGGTATTTTTATTGTTAAAGGTTTTTTTTATTACTACCTCCTCAAAAAACGCTCTGTTCCTCCTTGTGATGTCATGCAGTGGTCGATTTCAAGTCCACAGCTCCTTTTACCTTCAGTTCAGTAGAGATTGACACTTCCAGGACTGATTATACAAATGATTCTAGTGAATGTGTCCGGATGAAACACAGCAGAGCACTTCCTGTATCATCGCGTGACATCACAAGGTGGAACAGAGCGTTTTCTGAGAAGAGCTCAGCGTAAATGTGCAGGGTTTGTGTGTTAAACATGTGCGAATGAAACAAACTCCAGGTCTGTTTTTTAATAAGGAAACAACACTGTGATGCAGGTCAGAAAATTGCACAATCTGGGCCCTTTGACCTGTAATTTTAAAACAAATCTCGTCCTCAAAAGTTTTCATGGCCTATTTTTGTGTCTGCATCTTGTATTTTGCAGATTTTTTCCAATAAAAAATTATATTAATATGAAGTATTTATTATTGCTGTCAAAAATATCGCGTTAACTCAAAATAATTTTAACTAACGGTGTTAATTTTTTTTATCGCGAGATTAACGCACTTCGTGGCCCAGTGGACTAGTTCTGCTGTGGCCACTGCTGTAAACAGGAAAGAAAAACAATATGACCGAAACTGACACGTCCCGATCGGAGGAGGTGGACCAAAGCTGCACCGAAGACCCGCACGAGGAAAGAAGTCTGCTTCAAAACACATGGCGAATCCGCGACAAGGACCACGGACAGCGACACAAACACATGTAGGAGCGGCACCGCAGCAGGACCCGCACCCGCCTCACCACACAACAGACACGCCCATGGACCCACCCTCTCCAACAAAACCACCAGCTCCACCGTTACCGACAGGTGCAAACACCGTCCACAGAACCACAGGCAACAGAACCCGAGCACGACACGGCCCAAAAGCCCCAGCGCGACAAACACAGTCGCACTGGAGATCAGCGGACGTCCCTCAGTCATGAAAACCACCTCAGGTCACAGCACAGAGGCTCTTCACTCACACTGAGGCAGAGCACAAAGTCTCACTGACGACTGCTCTGGTTTCCTATAAAAAAACAAAAACAAAAGAGGATTAAAATGATGATTCAAGGGAATGCGATTAATTGCGAGTTAACTATGAGATCCATGAGATTAATCATGATTAAATATTTGAATCGATTGACAGCACTAGTATTTATATTTATATTTAAATAATTATATGACGTGTTTACATTTGCCACTGAATTTTCATCGCCCGACAAGCTCAAGATCAAACAGTGACACAAAATAAATAAGTGAAATATCTGTGGTATTATGAAAACAAAGTGTGAAGTACCAAACCAAACCATGAACAAATGTGCGGTTAGTTCTGTGTCGGTGTAGTATTTTCCTGCTTATTTCTATTACACAATGAGGCCGGTGCTCATTTCGGTCACACAGTTCTGTAAAACGACCCCGACCCGGACAAACTGAAAATGTAATGAGTTATTGAAGGTAACTCATTACATCGTGTGACCTGCTGTAACCCGTCCATCACAGTCGTCTCTGCGCTCGACCTCTGAACCTGCGGAATGTCGTAACCGTCTCCGGCGAAACGTGACACACAAACGGTTTGTGTAGTGAGCAGCCGGATTAGTGGACACCTGGATATTTGACATTCTTCCCCGGCACAGGCCGTTACTGTTCCACTGTCAGTGTTCCGTGTCTCGTGTTCATGTTCCCACAGCACGTTTCAACAAGACGCCCGCAGGACCTCAGATCTCAACCAGATCTGAGCCGAGTCTGAGCCAGGTTCAAACCAGGTCTGTCTCGTTGTTTTTACTGCGCTCAGACTCTTGCTTTAAAAAAATACTTGATACTTTGCGGTAATACGGTGACCAGACGTCCCTGTTTACCCGGGACAGTCCCCGTTTTGAGTCCCGTGTCCCCCCGTCCCAGCAGATTTATCCAAAACCACAGATTTGTCTCAGTTTTCTACAGGAAACATCCCAGGTGTCCCTGTTTTTGACCAATCTGATCCCTGCCGACTTTAAAAAGAGGCATAAACTGTCATTTGTTTAGGTGAAATACCACAAAATCATCTTAAAAAACGACCAAAACGCAAAGAAAACGGGACTAAACTGAGTCACATGTTCGTCATGAAAGTTCTCTGCACATTTTATTATTACCAACCACCAAAAAAACGGAGAAGTCCCAGTTTTTTATAGTGAAATTCTGCTCCTCCTGCGCAGTAACATCGGACTGAAGGTTTTCTACATGTGTGTCTATGGCAGATTGTTAGTTTCGTTAGTTAGTTATTTATTTCTTTAGTCATTCAGTCAAAACTTAGACTTTACATATTACAGGACATTTAGAATTTCAGTGACCAAAGGGGTTCAGGCTGAAGTGACACTTACAGAAGCCAAACCCTGTTTACAAGAACATTAGGAAACGAAGCACGTGGCCATTTTTAACAAAAGAAATAGTAAAAAACAACACAAAAGACGAAACGCAAAGCAATATTTGAGCTCACTAGGACGGCTCTTCAGTGGATTACAACAAATTCTCCGTTTACAGGTCCCTTATCAATACTTTTATAATTACAATTTATTTGATTTTTTTCCCCATTTCAGGTGTTGCCGCAAAAACGTATTTTTCAACGACTCAAACGTTACAAAAGACAAAAACGTTGGATTAATTCATTTAGATTAAGCTGCGTGGGTTGATTCATCAGTTACCACGGCGACACAACGCGCACATCGGTAAACTCTCTAAATAAAGTAACGGCGCTTCAGACAGAGCCATGCCTCAAGTTAGCGTCACACCCCCGGGGACGGAAAGTATCAGTTAAATAAATGAATAAATATGATCTAAAACCAAAAAGAACGTCCATACATCCATCCTGTCTTCCACTCGTCCAAGTCTGCACAAAGAGGCCCCTCTCCCCAGACACTTCCTCCAGCTCCTGAGGGCCCCTGAGGCTGTGTCCCAGCCCAGTGCCACAGCCCTGATGTGGCTGTTACACAACAGCGTGAGGACTGAACCTTCCTGCTCCTTTTTATTTTGCCCTTTCAAAACTGTGACTGGGACAGACTGAAGTAAAGCGCCAATCTGCACCACCGGCTCCTCCCACCACCACCAGCACCACCACCAGCACCACCACCACCACCACCACCAGCACCACCAGCACCACCACCAGCACCACCACCAGCACCACCAGCACCAGCACCACCAGCAGCACCAGCACATGTCCCTGTGATGGTTTTACCTGCGTGAAGTCGCCCCTTTAAACTCAAACCTGCACAAAAACTATGTCAGTCGTTTGTGCTGCAAAAAGTTTCGTTTGTGCTTCTTTAGTTTTGGAGAAATTAACGATTCTTTTACAGGTCAAACTGGGTTCAGAAGCTTCAAAATGCTCGAAAATGCCCAAAATGGAGTCAGTCGTTTGTGCTGCAAAAAGTTTCATTTGTGTGATTCTGGTTCTTAAGATATTTGCAGTTTTATTTTGGGCCGATGACGTCGTCCAGAACCTCAGAATGTGAAACAGCCTCAAAACAGGAAGAAAATGATAGAAAACGTTTGTATTTGGTTTGTGCTGTTTTGTGCTGTGACAGTTTCATTTGTGTGATCTGAGGCTGTGGAAAAGTCTGTGTTATTCTATAAAACATGAATCAAAAACAAATGACTAAAGACGGATACAGACTTTTCCTCAGCCTCAGGTCGTTTCTCTTCTCTAGTTTTGTGGAGTTTGTCGCCGTCAGCTGAGCAGAAATGACGTCCTGTAATTACCACAGAAATAATAATGAAGAATTTTAGAAATAAACTCACACAAATGAAACTGTCACAGCACAAAACAGCACAAACCAAATACAAACGTTTTTCTAATTTTCTACATGTTTCACATTCTGAGGTTCTGGACGACGTCATCGGCCCAAAATAAAACTGCGAATATCTGAAGAACCAGAATCGCACAAATGAAACTTTTTGCAGCACAAATGAAGCACAAACGACTGACTCCATTTTGGACGTTTTGCTGCATTTTTCACGATTATGTTTACAGATGTTTTTTGTTTGTTTGTTTGTGTGATCAGTGGGCAGAATATTCATTTCAAAGTTAAATTTATTACAGGTCCTGTTTTACGCTTTGTAAGAACGGAGTTATCTCCTCAAAAACAAAAACTGAAGTTGCGTTTTGTTTCATTCACACATGTTGGAGTAAGCCTTTTATTACTCTCCCCACATCTCTGGACCTCAGAATGCTCTGTTCCACCTTGTGATGTCATGCATTTATTGGCAGTTTTCAAGTTCAACGGCTGCATTTTTACCGTTATTCCAGTGGAGACGGGCAGTTCCAGAGCGGAAATCATTATTCAACATGTGGGAAAGAAACAAAACACAGCTCCAGGTCTGTTTGTGATGAGGAAACAACATAACGCAGACCAGAAAATCGTGTCATATGGGCCCTTTAATTCTATTTTCAACATCTCGGTTTATTAGCCCAAGGTTATTGATGACGCTGCACTTTGTTTCATGATTTATTTGACCTCCACTGAACTTGTGACATTAGTTTTATTCGTTCTCAGCTGACAGCAATCACGTCTTTGCGTCTTATCTCCTTCAGTAATTACACAGATATGAACCATAAACCAGAGCGACTAATCTGACGGTTACACGGAAATCCCACCATAAAGTTTTCCTCTGCGCTCCAGCCCAGTTTAAAGTGGATGTGCAGGCCGTGGCGCCACGTTCAGGGCCCTGGGTAAAAAGCGGCTTTGTGGACCCACTTTACCTGTTCTCCAATAAAAAAATGCACCTTACTCCCTTTGTTTGGGGCCCAGTTTACACACGGCACATTTCTCTGATCTGTTATTCATCTTGTTTTCAGATTCAGGCCACGTTTCCACAGAAAAGGTCTGAAGCAAAAACACAAAAGTGCGTTTTCGTTCTCACTCTGATTCCGCGTTTACACGAGCGTTTTGGGGAATTCTGCTGCACGCGGAGACACAAAACTCACAGTTTGCAGATGTAGTTTGAGCGCCTGTCGTGGATTTTTAAATCTGAGAAGAATAAAACCTGGAGGGAAGTTGCCTTAAATGAAAGAGTCGAGATTTATTAAAGCAACTGTGCCACAATTACAGAGAAAATGAAAACGAAACCTTCTGTCCCTCAGGCAAAGTCCGTCTCTCCCTGATCTGATGCCTGGTAAAACAAAAACAGGCTCTTCTACAGTGACAAACGTCATAACATCAACATGAGGCAGAACAGACTGCAGTATCTGAATGACCTCCAGACAGGGACGACTTGTCTGGTTCAGCTGAGGCATCGAGCAGATTCGCCCCCGAGGATCTCACTGTTCTAAATGATGAGAATAAGCAAAGCAACAGCTCGTTTTAACAATACTGGATAAAGACGGAGCAGTGACCTGTCTGTAGATCCTCCAGGAGCAGCAGATTCCACCATCACATGTAGCAGGAGATACAGAAGCACTTTAGCAGTTGTTAGTTAACAGAATTTAAACCCATAAAATACATTGTTTAGCTTAAATAGATCCCAACAGAAAACAAAGTAAAAGTGTGTTGAAATGATCTTCTCTGCTCTGAGCGACTCTGTGTGATCAGTGGCGTCTCTTTCCGACTCGAGTCCTGTGGCATTTGCAGCTCGGTTGAAGTTCTTGCCGTGTTTGTGTTTGTCCTGAACTGACTCGTGCTCCTGATGTAATCTCTGGGCCACAGCAACGAAAACACAGTTGAATGTTTTCAGCCGTTTACACAGCGACGACAGGGTGGAGGGGGGACTGTTCTGTTTTAATCACTGTAAAGCGCTTTGTGTTGCATTTTTGCATGAAAAGTGCTGTATAAATAAAGTTTGATTGATTATTTGATTCCACCAGTTACTGTTGTCATGTAAACTCTTATTATCTACTAGACCAGAGACTGTTTAAAGGGACAGTTCAGAATTTTGTTCATAGTTCCTCATTTCCTGCTGATCCAGAGTTGGAGACGTGTGGAGACACTTGTTTAAATCTTCCTCCAGTCCTTGTATTTGCAGAGGTGCTGGTGCTGGGCTAGTGCAGGTCAATGGCCACAGTCGTCCTGCCACTAAAAACAGTCTGACCCACTCCACAGACCCGAGGCAAAACTATTAGAGCTCCAGACTGTCCCTGTGAACGTCTGTGTCACAGAATCATGTCTGAAATAAAACTAACCTTGTGTCGCCTGAATCGTCGCATGTTGAGGTTCTATTTTCTCATATCTCAGTCGCCGCTGCCGAGCTTCTGTCAGGAAGAACAACTCCCTGCTGCTCAGACACAAATCCTTCAGATGCAGCGGTCGGTTTGACTCTAAAATGATTCTGTGACACAGACGTTCACAGGGACAGTCTGGAGTTCTAATAGTTTTTCCTCGGGTCTGTGGAGTGGGTCAGACTGTTTTCTGTAACAGACCAACTGCCATTTGGATCAAGCTTTTTCGCAGTCCTATGAAAAATGCACATGACTCACTTTGTTTGGGGCCCCTCCCTGAGCTGGGCCCTGGGTAAACGGCACCTTTTCACCCGCCCGGCCTGGCGCCTCCTCCGGGGACGCGGTGACGGAGGCAGGAGCTCGTTCCTGGCTGTGATTCTTGGCAGTCACCCGTTGTACAGAGCGGGTTTGTTTGGGTTTGTTTGGGTTTAGAGCGTGAATCGTGATTCCGCTTTCGATCTGGAGCGTGTTCAAGCGACGCAGCATTAAAAAACAAAGAAGAGATTCAAATTTATTGCTCTGTTAATCATTAATTTCACTGTAAATTTATTCTATTTAGTTAAAATTGTAAAGTTTAATTTGTTTTGGTAACTGAGTTTAAGTCGATTCCCTGCCCCAGTAAGTACAGACATATTGTACTGACGGAATCTTATTACAAAGTGTTTTACCGTTTGTACGGGTAATCAGGAGGTGCACTGTCAGCATGCTGCATATATACATAACACCAAAACATAACTGAAGTGGCTGGAGAGGGCTGGTCTGAAGGTCCCACAGAGGCCTCACCCTAACAGAGCAGATCTACCACACGACCGCTCAGCTGACGGCGGAAAACTCCACCAAACTAGTGAAGAGAAACGACCTGAGGCTGAGGAAAAGTCTGTCTCAGTCTTTTGCTTTTGATTCATATTTTATAGAATAACACAGACTTTTCCACAGCCTCAGGTCGTTTCTCGTCACTAGTTTTGTGGAGTTTGTCGCCGTCAGCTGAGCGGAAGTCCTATAATTACCGCAGAAATAATTAATAATTTTATAAATAAACTCACACAAATGAAAACTGTCACAGCACAAAACAAATACAAACGACACAATTTTGAACTGTTTTAGAGCATTTTGAAGCTTCCTGTGGGGCTGATCCAAATTTGACTTGCAAAAGAATCATTAATTTCTCCAAAACTAAAGCAGCACAAGCGAAACTTTTTGCAGCACAAACGACTGACACGGTTTTCGTGTAGATTTGCGTTTGATGGGGGCGACGTCACGGAGGTTAAGTGAGGAACAACTTTGCGCCGCTGCAAACCGTTTAAAATGAAGGAGGTTTCCACGTTTTTGAGTAAAAACCAGGTGCAGCGCCTTAAAGGGGCCGAACCAACTCAAACAAGACTCATTTCTGAAGTAAATTCAACACTTGTTTAGTTTTTGCATAATTTATTTATTACGAATCAGCAAAATATATCATTATTATTATTATTATTTTTAAATGGAGACACACAAAAAACATAGCGCGCCCTTATTAGGCAAAACATCATTGTCACTAATCCTGGTTTAGCATAAAACTACAGCATTTATTTACACTTTTCCAGAGGACAGTTTCTATTAGTGGAGTGTACTGTTAAAAAACACAAAAACACACACGAAACACACATTTTTCCCTGAGTAAGATCCTGTCCCTATTTTAAACTGTCTTCACGGCTCCGCCCACTGCTTCTGCTTTACTCCATTTATTCAGACAAAACTCAAGTAGTAACTGACCTGTCTCTAGTTTAATTAAGTTATTTCTTTTGTCATTTGTTTTGTGTTTAGCTTTCGTGACAGAAACACTCGTACAATTCACCGCACCACCAGTCAAAAGTTTGGACGCACGTTTTAATTCTCGTTTCTCCTTCGCTTCCATGATTATAAGATTGTAGATCGTCAGTGAAAGCATCAAAAATATGAACGGCGCATGTGGAATGTGCTAAACAAACAACCCTGACCCTGCCATGGCCCTGCGGTGATCAATCTTTATCCTCTAATCTTTCATTTATTTATAGAGCGCTGTCGACGAAGCGAAGGGTGGATACTCTGAGGACTGTAATGCAAAATATAAAAACTGTTTAGTTGAGTTATTTCACTTTTTCCTTTGTTTCATACTTCCCTATAGCTGGATTCATATATTTGATGTTTTCCGTTTGCGTGTAAAATGTGGAAAGTAATAAATATAAAGGAAAATCACTGAAAGAACTGAGAGAACGTGTCCAAACTTTTGACCAGTCCTGCACAGATGTGTGTTTTGTCTCTTCTGTTTTATAGTCCGTGTATACGAGTGGATTAAGTGAGTGCGACGTCTCCACAGCGTCGCTCAAACGAGGCTCCTGATGCCACAGTTACAGGAGCGAATCTGCAGCCAGGCTCCGTGTTATGAACAGGATTTTTTTTTGACAAACAAAATAGCGGGGGAAAAAAATTCAGGATCCTGTGTCGCGGGTTCATATGAACATTTTAAGACCAAAATGTCGAGGCCACAGCAGCAGGTCCAGAGAGACGAGAGAAGATCCTAATGTGAGTCAATGGGGAAAAGGGAGAGAAGGAGCCGGAAGAGCCTCCTGGAGCACTTCCTGTTTGACACCACTCATATATACAGACTATGGTAAAACTACAGACTTTATGGACATATTTGTACTGCACAGAACAGAAGAGCTGAACAGCACCACAGATCACCATAGATCACCACAGATCACCACAGATCACCATAGATCACCGCAGATCACCGCAGATCACCACAGATCACCACAGATCACCACAGATCACCGCAGATCACCGCAGATCACCACAGATCACCACAGATCACCACAGATCACCACAGATCACCACAGATCACCACAGATCACCACAGATCACCATAGATCACCGCAGATCACCACAGATCACCATAGATCACCACAGATCACCAGTTTGTTCAGGTCTAGAATGGAACAGTCAACAAAGATGTGCATTTTTCCGTTCAGTTCTGTAGGGACGACAGGTGTAGTGGCAGGTTCAGGTCAGATCTGGGGCATCAGGTGTAGTGACAAGTGCAGTTCAGTCCTGAGACAGGGGGGACGACAGGTGTGAGCTTGGCAGGTGTGGTGGCAGGTGTGGTGGGGTGACAGGTGTAGTGGCAGGTGTCAGTTCTGCAGGGCGCTGGGGCGACAGGTGTCACTGATAAACTGCATGATGATCCTGTCGAAGAGGGCGGTGGGCAGGTGGCGGTAGAGGAAGGGCAGGAGCCGGGCGCCGTTCCCGGGGCAGTAAAGCGCTCGGGGGCGGGTGGAGAGCAGAGCGTGCTCCATACACTCCAGCACCGGGGACACGTCCTCCATTGCACCCTGGGACATGGTGTCCAGGGAGGAGGGCAGGAGGGAAATGTAGTCCTGGCCGTAGTCCTGCAGGATCTCAGGCGGCGTGTGCGACAGGAGCTCCTGTCTGTACCGCGACACATCCTCACTGCCGCCGAAGATCTCTGAGAGAGAAGACACGGACTTAGAGACGACCTGTGGGTCGGTGGGCTGGAGTTGGACAAAAGCGTCGGCACAATAAGCTTCAGCTTCTGCTTCACCTCCTCAGTGACGCATAGTGTTTGATCTTATAATTCTATAAGCTGAATCTGTGTGGTTTTATGGGCATCAGACTGAACAGAGTTAAACTTTGACCAAATAAAAAAACATGAACATGAACCGTACTTGTTTTAAACCCTGAGGGCTGGATGAGGGCCACGTGGACGCCCCACTGGAACATCTCCAGCCTGAGGACCCTGCAGAAGGAGCTGAGAGCCGCTTTAGACGAGGAGTAGGCCGAGAAATGAGGTATGGGAACCTCTCCTAAACACGAACACACAAAAGAACAACCGGGAAAGTGACAAAGTTGAACTCGGGCACGTTTGAAGGTAAAGTCCGTCACTAGAGGTGGTGGAATTCTGTCAGAAGCCAAAAAACAGCACAGATCAGTGTTTCCTCGGTGGAGATCTCACTGTGGAAACGTTAGAAAACAACTTTATAAGCACCTCACACTTCCCTCTGTTGATTTCCCACTGCACAGGCCAAAGCCCAAAAGACTCGATCGCCGATGTCGTTTCTAATCCCATTTATTTACCAGTGAATTATATATTTTTTAAAACGATAAAAAATACATTCCCGAACCATTTTCTTTCAACAACTTTCGGTTTCTCTTCTTCTTCTCCGTCAGTAGTCGATCTTCACTTGTTGCTTCTGCTCGAGCCTCTCGCCGCCGCTGGAGTCGACGATCGAGTCTGTTGTTCTTTGGCCTGTGCAGTGGGAAATCAACAGACACTGACTCACCTCCCGACAGCGTCTGAGCCGAGTTCTTCCCCGGTTTTGGTGCTGATGAAAGTGTCCGGCAAGTTGGCTGGGGTCACGAAAATAAACCGATTTTCTTCTCAAAACAATCTGTGTTCAAAGCAGTGACACATTTGCATCACAAAACGTGAACCACGAAAAAAAATCAGAGCTCGTAATCGCTTGGTACTATTTCTCTCCGGTCGTATCACTGTGCACTGCCCCTGGCTCTGTGCTAAAGGCCATGTCTTCATCCTCGTGTCATCGTCACACATGTTGTCCTGAACTTTCCGAGCAGGAAACAGTGAAACAGGCGCAGCGCCACCTGGAGGCAGCGCAGTGATACGACCGGAGAGAAAATAGTACCAAGAGATTATGAGCTCTGACTTTTTCCCCGTGACTCGAATGTTTCACTCTTTTGAACACAGATTGTTTTGAGGAGAAATTTTCTTGACTCCAGCCTCCAGGACACTTTCATCAGCACCAAAACCGGGGAAGAACTCGGCTCAGACGCTGTCGGGAGGTAAGTCAGCGCTGATGCGACTCTGCTGACGGAGACGTACAAGATTCATATCAAAAATCCCAAACTATCCCTTTAAAAGCATCATTTGTCTCCTTTGAACATTACGGCTCTTACCTGCCAGGCTGGACACAGTGACCACCCTCCCTTTGGCTCTCCTGATCAGAGGGAGGAACGCCTGTGTCACGGTAACAGCCGACAGGAAGTTCACCTCCATCAGGCGCCGGAAAGAGGAAGTGGACTGCAGCTCTACATCGACGGGGCACAGGAGGAGCCCGGCGTTATTCACCAGCCCCCACAGGCCTGCGACAAGAGGAGGGACCAGGGTCATCCAGAGACATCACAATGTTCATCTGACCAGAGTTTATTAATTCTGTTATTATAAGTCTGTCTACATCACCATAGTTCGAAATGTTCTGTTCCACCTTGTGATTTCACCTAAGTGTAGTTGGACTGAGGTGAACTCCGGCACGTTTGAAGCTAAAGTTCGTTGCTAGAGGTGGTGGAATTCTGTCAGAAGCCAAAAAACGGCACAGATCAGTGTTTCCTCGGTGGAGATCTCACTGTGGCAGTGAGTCTGTCAAGGCAACAAACTAGTGCAGTGATGGGGGCAAGTTCTGAACTTCCACGTAAAACACCAATTTGCTTCACACTGAAGAAGCTGAACACCACTTTCACTAGCAAGGACCACGCCACAACACATGTGCGAAGCAAAAAGCGTTCATTGTATTGAGACGAGGCAGGCCGGCTGGATTGAGACTCAGGGTGGGGGTACAGTCTCAATCTCCACATGGCCCAGCAGGACGGGACCCCCCTCGTAGGTGTCTTATGTTTGGAAGAGACAGATATGGGATGGGAGGGTGGGGTCGAGTTATTCAGAACAAACTGGGTTGCCGGGTTAGGCTGCTATAAACAGGCTTCTGGGTAATTGAGGCGTGACAGAAGTGAGCTGTGATTCGCTGGAGAGGAGTGGAGGGCGGTTGAGGCGTGGTCCTGCTCCCGAACTTCAGTTAATCATATTAACTACATTTAACCCATCTGACAACAGCCACGAGACTAACAAACAAAACGCTCTGCCTGGTTCACTCATTAGTGTCTGGAAACGTTAGAAAACAACTTTATAATCAGCCTTACACTTCCCTCTGCTGATTTCCCACTGCACAGGCCAAAGCCCAAAAGACTCAAAGTTGTTTCATTTTCTACAAGAACTAGTTCCAAATTCAGTTCACAAATTTCAAAATGAACTGGTTCGTTCGTAGTTCATAATTGCTTATAGTTAATACTTTATTTATAGTTCCAAGAAATCAACTTGTTCATCGTTCTTTCCCAAATACATTTATTTTATCAGCTTTAACAATGAAACTATGTGTCATCCTCACATCAAATTCTGAATTCTTATCCAGCCGGGGTTCACGTGAGCATTTAGGGAACAGCATTTCTCCCGTGTTGCTCCTGTCCAGACGAGAGCGAATGCAGAAAGCACCGCTGCACAGTTATGACGTTGTAACATTGGCTAACGATGTCAGCACTAAAACAGTTTATTACCAAATGACAGAATAAGTCATGTGAGACCAGACAGGACGGCCGCTCCTTCTGCAGGAAGTGTTTTGTCTTGTTTCGATGGCGGAGGCGGTGATGTGACGCTGGTGGCTCGTGTCGTTGCCAGATTGGATTCAGATTCGGAAAACTTTATTGAGTTCAGTTTGCAGTCACATCACATTTAGCAGCAGAATAGGCGCACGCAACATCAACAGACACAAGCTCGTGTGGACATTTGAGCAGATGCAAAAATGGGCATAAGAGAAGGTGCAAAAGGGACAAAGTGCAAGAGGTCAGATAAAAGTAGAACCAACATTATTAAAAGACAAATTTCAAGTAAAGAAAAACGTTACCTACACCTCTGCATTTAGGAGCCTAATGTGTCCAGAGCTGCAAATGATGCTTTTGGCCTCCTGCAGCACCTGTCTGCTCCTCCTGCAGCACCTGTCTGCTCCTCCTGCAGCGCCTGTCTGCTCCTTCTGCAGCGCCTGTCTGCTCCTCCTGCAGCGCCTGTCTGCTCCTCCTGCAGCGCCTGTCTGCTCCTCCTGCAGCACCTGTCTGCTCCTTCTGCAGCGCCTGTCTGCTCCTTCTGCAGCGCCTGTCTGCTCCTCCTGCAGCGCCTGTCTGCTCCTTCTGCAGCACCTGTCTGCTCCTCCTGCAGCACCTGTCTGCTCCTTCTGCAGCACCTGTCTGCTCCTCCTGCAGCACCTGTCTGCTCCTTCTGCAGCATCTGTCTGCTCCTTCTGCAGCACCTGTCTGCTCCTCCTGCAGCACCTGTCTGCTCCTTCTGCAGCACCTGTCTGCTCCTCCTGCAGCACCTGTCTGCTCCTCCTGCAGCACCTGTCTGCTCCTCCTGCAGCACCTGTCTGCTCCTCCTGCAGCACCTGTCTGCTCCTCCTGCAGCACCTGTCTGCTCCTCCTGCAGCACCTGTCTGCTCCTCCTGCAGCACCTGTCTGCTCCTCCTGCAGCACCTGTCTGCTCCTTCTGCAGCACCTGTCTGCTCCTCCTGCAGCACCTGTCTGCTCCTCCTGCAGCACCTGTCTGCTCCTTCTGCAGCACCTGTCTGCTCCTCCTGCAGCACCTGTCTGCTCCTTCTGCAGCACCTGTCTGCTCCTCCTGCAGCACCTGTCTGCTCCTCCTGCAGCACCTGTCTGCTCCTCCTGCAGCACCTGTCTGCTCCTCCTGCAGCACCTGTCTGCTCCTCCTGCAGCACCTGTCTGCTCCTCCTGCAGCACCTGTCTGCTCCTTCTGCAGCACCTGTCTGCTCCTCCTGCAGCACCTGTCTGCTCCTCCTGCAGCACCTGTCTGCTCTGGGGAATCTTTGAACATGTTTTTACAATGTTGTTCAGGCTGTTTTTGTCCTTGACTGACAAACCATAAAACCAGCAAATAAAAGAGAAGGTTAAAAGACTCTCAATAAAAGAACGATAAAAGGTTCATAATGTTAAATGTGCCAGATGGTTTCTCGCTAAATGTTAAGGGCTCTTTATCCTGTGGAACACTAGAGAAATGTGGCACTCTCTTGTAGGAAGACAGCTCGTGTTCACAGACAGAAGAACGTGAATGAACGTGTTCACCGTTCATTCATCGGGCAATAATGCAGTGTTCAGTTCACGCCCGAAAGCATCATCGTTCATGAACTATTGTTCACGCGTTCAGGTACAACACTGTTTATTACATTCATTAACTCGATGTCAGACGTGGTTGACTGATTTTAGCCAAAGGGAACGGGGCGTCGCTCTGAAAAAACAATCATAATTTGAATGATACTCCTGTAATTACAGCTTTTCACAGACAAAACAATTAGAGCAGAGGTTAGACGCTTCACAAACTGTTCCTAGCATAATTTACACAAGACACAAGGAAGTCTAGAGTCAGAAGTCTAACTGACAACCTCTTTTCTGAGAGGTGAAAACGGGCCGAGCAGGGTAGAGCAGTATCAGTATCAGAAGATTCATTCAACAAGTCCATATTTGCAGTGTTGACTCCCTGGCAGCTGTCTGTGATGGAAATCTCTTACTTTGTCAAGCTAAAGAAGGTATTGTTTGGGTTTAGATACTAGTAACTCACAAAGTGCTAAAGTATCTCTGTGTTCATGGTCACAGTGGTGGGATCTGGGCTTCTTCAGACAGGACATTATGTTCAGTCCTTTTCTATCAGGGTTAAAACAACAGGTTGCAGTTTTATTCATTCTCATCATTTAGAATTATTGGTCCACTTGAGTTCATTTAATGGATGCCCCAGTTTAACCCAGATAAATCATCTCCTTCCGAAGGCTGTTTAGACTAATACTATTGTATGTTTTCTCTCATGTTGATGTGATGACGTCTGTAAACTCTACAAGAGCCAGTTTTTGTTTTGCTGTTCATTCAGATCAGGGACAGACGGACCTTCCGTGAGGGAGAGAAGGTTTCTTTTTCATTTTCTCTGTAATTGTGGCACAATTGCTTTAATAAATCCAGACTCTTTGATTGAAGACAACTTCTCTCCCGTTTTTATTCCCGTTTTAACACTGTCAGTCAACTTCTGGACCAAATCCTGACTGAGGCCGTCCATTCTTACATAATCAAAGCTTTAAGTTTTTTTCAGAGTTTGTGTTTTTTTTGTCCACCGCCTCTTGAGGACTGACCACAAGTTCTCAGTGGGATTAAGATCTGGGGAGTTTCCTGGACCTAAAATCTTCATGTTTTGTTCCCTGAGCTGTTTAGTTATTCCGTTTGCTTTATGGCTCCATCCTGCTGGAAAAGGCTTTGTTCATCACCAAACTGCTCTTGGACGGTTGGGGGAAGTTGCTCTCGGTACCAAAATTAATATTTGTCATTCTCCAAACTTTTGGCCACGACTGTAGACTAATATTACTCAAGCAGAAGTACAAAGAAGTGAGAAATGTGAAGTGAACAAGTGTCTGAGGTAAACTATTACTCAATTAAAGGCAGCTACACACTACAGGATTTTTCGGTCTTAAACTATTTTTAAAAGTGTGACAAAAAGCGCAAACACCACAGTCACAAGGAGAATCTGGTGAGACTAAAATTCTCAGGAACCACAGGATATAAACCTGTGAAAGAAATTACAGGACCAGAAATAGAGATGAAAAAAAAAGATAAAATTCCCACTTTTTTGTACAAAACACAAAGCAAACATGTATAAACAATTTTTGGACATAAAAAATGCTTAATTTAGAGCTACAAAAATGCAAAATCTCAAGTCTGTAAGTAAATTAAAAATCTCCTTATTGCCCTAAAAACAAAAAAAGTGCAGTGGCTCCATGACTTTCCTGGTCCAGTCCTGGAAACAGCTCCTGTCAGGTCCAGGGCCAGAGCCACAGCACTTCTGCATTTCCAGGGTGGAAATTACATTTGGATTTGTTCATTTGGACTGAAATAAACCTTTAAATAAAAATAGAAAGAGATGCACAATTACACACACCAAGATGTGTCATTTTCCATGTGTGTGAGAATTAACTCCACTTAGAGCGACTTTTTCCCTCGTTATAAACACACACAGTCAGAGGAGTCGACCATCTTGACTCACTTCACTCTTTGGCAAAGTTTGGCTCGATCAAAATGGACGGAGCGCATGAGTTTGGGGAAAACAAAGTTCCTGTTGGACACTCGTTTTGCTCCCGTCATCACACAGCGTGAGTGTGACGTAGGATAAAGCCGCAGAAATGTACGGAAACCTCTATCTCCGCTCTTTCACACGAAAAATTAGTTTCTATAATAAATACGTTTCTATCTTTTACGGTTAGAAAGTTCTGCACAGTTATATAAAACACATTCCCTGATATAGTACATGATACCGTAGGTCTTGAAGGGTTTTAAACGTACCTTTCTCTCCCAGCTGTTTCTTTACGGCCTCTTTAACCTGTGCGATCTGTTCAGGGCTGGTCACGTCCATCTGGAAAACTGTGATGTGTTCAGGGTCCTGTTCTTTCAGCTTCTTCGCGCCGGCGCCTTCACTGTCCAATACTCCAGCGAAAACCTGCAGTCCGAGCCCACTGAGGCGCAGAGCCAAGGCGTGACCAAAGCCAGAGTCGCAGCCTGAAGTAGCAGAGGGGAAAAAGGGTCACAACATTGTAGAACCCCTCAGAACCAGGGCTCTCCACCCTCTTTCCTCCAGTGAGCTGCTTTTACAAAATGAAAATGGCAAAGAGCTCTTCATTTTACGCAAGAAATGGAGTCAATTTAAAAGCCACGGCCTTAGACGTTATGGGTCATTGTCCAAATGCAGTTTCCTCAGTTAAAAAGGTTCAAATTTCATAATAATTCAGCACATTTCTGTAGCACCTCTGACCTCCAGGGAACCAAATCATTTTGTTCATAAATCCTGAGTTATTCTGCATGTTTTTTGTGCTTAAAGTGTTAAAATGTCATGTGGTGCGACCGTGCATCATGTGGTGCGACTAATAACAGCAGGAATTCTGTGGCTGGAGTTTAATAACAGACAAAGTCGACTTGGGTGAACGGTTCTTTAGGCATTTTTCTTCATTTGATGCATTTTCCAGGGCAGTAGTTTGTTCATTAAACACAAACAGGCGACTGTCATATTGGAGCAAAAGAAAATATCAATATGCATTAAAAATCTAAAGAAACGCAACAGTTTGTTTCTATACACTTCATATTACTCACAACTTAAATTAATATCCCAACAATGTTTTAGAAAATAAAAGTTTTAAGGTTATTCTCGGTCGCACCACATGACATTTTACACTAGAAATGCTTCATATAAATGTTAAACACAGATTTATGCTCCTGACACTGGAAATATAATATAATAAAAATATAATTCACTGGTAAATAAATGAGATTAGAAACGACATCGACGATCGAGTCTTTTGGGCTTTGGCCTGTGCAGTGGGAAATCAGCAGAGGGAAGTGTGAGGTGCTTATAAAGTTGTTTTCTAACGTTTCCAGACACTAATGAGTGAACCAGGCAGAGCGTTTTGTTTGTTAGACTCGTGGCTGTTGTCAGATGGGTTAAAGTGGTGTTAAGCTTCTTCAGTCTGAAGCAAATTGGTGTTTTACGTGGAAGTTCAGAACTTGCCCCCATCACTACACTAGTTTGTTGCCTTGACAGACTCACTGCCACAGTGAGATCTCCGCCGAGGAAACACTGATCTGTGCCGTTTTTTGGCTTCTGACAGAATTCCACCTCCTCTAGCAACGGACTTTAGCTTCAAACGTGCCCGAGTTCAACTTTAACTGGACCCGGCTCTTATTTGAGCTACTTGGAAGGGGGTGGAGCCACAGGTTGGAGACCCCTGCTCTAAACTGGCAAAAAAAATCAGCCTCTTTTCCTTCACCCATCACAGATCTGCAAGCGACAAACTCTTTAGAATCTGTTCTTGTTCAGCTCTAGTTGAAGCGTCTGGGTGTAATTGGCTTTGTGGTTTGGGCAGAAGCCAGCAAAAAAAAACAGCCGAAACAGCCCAAACCGTCCTGGAGACACAGCCTGATGTTTGTACGATCAACAAAACGCATTTATCCAAAACAGCAAGAAAACAAAGCAAAGAAAGAAAAATGACCCATTTGCTCCCCTGATTCATCTACTTATCTGGTGTTACGTCAGTTCAATTCAGACTGGATTAATTTTTGCTCCACAAACTCGTCAAACTAGATTCCTGTGCAGCTTTGTGTCCAAGTGTGCCAAGCACGTCTCCACTGCCCACAGGAATTTCACTCAGTACGTGACGTCACACAGAACTGCCCTGTTTACATCATCGTTAATGCAAGATCTTGGTGAAAAATGAATGCGTTCGCTGTGGCATTGTTTCGATGAGCTTCTGCAATGTCACAAGATTTATTTCCATCGAGTGTTGCATTCATTTTTCACCCAGATCTTGCACCGATGATGGTCGAGTCTGAGCCTCCTCCAGCACATCCCGAAGATTCTCACCGGGGTTCAGGTCTGGACTCTGTGTGAAAATGACGTCTCCTGCTGCCTGAACCGCTCTGTCACAGTCTGAGCCCCATGAGTCCTGCGTTGTTCTCTTGGAATCTTCCCGAGCATCAGGGAAGAACAAATCCACTGATGGAATAAGCTGGTCCTTCAGTATATTCAGGTTCTGTGAGCACACACTGCTGCTGAACCTGGGCCTGACCGACTGCAGCAGCGTCAGACCTGTTTGCTTAGTTAAATCCAGCTTTTTTTGGCTGAACATCATATAACATGAGCCATTAACCAAATCCATCAGTCATGTATCCTCATCGGGCAAGTCAATGACATCAGTGATCCACATCCAATTAATCACAAAAAATATCGCACTAATGTTTTTTTTTTAACGCAGATTAATAACAGTTTATTCTGAAGCTCCTCTGTTAAAGTGCGGATGGTCCTGAAGGCGGTGCAGGTGATTAGGTCAGTGATCAGATCCATACGGAGGTGAAGACGACAGATGAGACGGTGACTGGTGCTCAGGGCAAATTTCTCTGCAAAAAACTGCCCCACGGGACTTTAGATAAACTAAGGGAGTTTGCAGATGTCGCTGCGATGAACTCTCTGTCCACAGAAGCACAACAAGATTAAAATACAATTTTAAAGCAAAACACGGGTTTGATTCAGCGGCAGCAGTGATGCGACCTTTCTGTGTGGAGTTTGCATGTTCTTCCCGTGTCTGGATGGGTCTCCTCCGGACTTCGGTTTCCCCCATCAACTCAAAACATGCAGCACCTGAACTAACGTCAAGAACCATGACGTCCACCTCCTGTGGGCTCCTCACAGAGGGGTTCATAGGGGGGTCAGGGGCTGTGAGGATTGGGCAGCAAACTGCCCCCGTGACCCAGCTGGATTAAGCGGGAGAAGACGGATGGATATCCACAGCGTGTAAAAATGTCAATAAAATATGTTTTTGATAATTGTGATAAGATTTAATGTTGTATCTCGATTTATCAAAATGTAACGATAATGCTATCGAAGTAAAAAATGTTTTGTGCTGACCAGATTGTGAAACACGCCCTGCATTAGTAATGTGTAATCATGGAGATATGTAAATATTTTGATGACTCATATTGTGAATAAAAGGCACGGAGAGACGGTGGTCAGAGAGAGAGTACCAGTACCCAGCAGAGTACTGGCGTGGGACGAGCTGTAGCGAGCGCCACGTCTCTCCCGTGCAAGTAAAATCCAAAGACTTGTCTCAGGCTATTTCTTCTGAACCTTGGTGATTTAATCCACAATTGGTTGGAGGTTTATTTTGATAACAACTGTTAATTCTACGCTGTTTGTGTAAAATTCCCCAACAATAATAAATTACATTTTTGTCCAAATATTTTTTTTTTTTTTTTTTGGAAGAATAATTAACTGCGATTAATCTTGATTAATCAAAATTCTAAAGTGTGATTAATCTGATTAAAAAAATAATCATTTGACAGCACTAGTTTGGATATTCAAATCTTTAGTGCTCTAGATCTTTTTCCTTCATAACCAAGTCCACAAGTGAGTAAAATCTCTGTCGTCCAGGTAGAATCTACGGCAAAGGAGAAATTCAGTTTCTCCTTTGCCAAGTCCACAGGGGCATTTTAAAAGGTAAAAAATGATCATTTTGGTGGAGCATGTAATTGTCCCTTTGATTTTCATGATCTTCCCTGCGGTCGGGTGTGTATAAGTTTTATATTTATAGGTAAAATTACACTGTGTACATGAGCCACAGTGAGTCTCTCTTGTTTCCTGGAGGAGGGTCTAAAAGTGTAACGCTTCTTGGTGGAATTAGATAACCTGTTTCATCATCCGGTTTCACTTGATGGAAACCGTCTCTCGCAGCGTTGGGATTCGTTCGCTCGACGGTCGGCGGGGACTTTTTTATTTAACCAGTCGCTGCTGTTTGTTGGTGACGTCTGTAAAGCTCCGGACGCTCAGTGGAGTCAGAGGAAATCCAGACACAACAGCAAACAGAGCAGAGAGTGAACACGTCTGTCAGGAGCTTTGTCGTTTCTGTGGTGAACTTGAGAATTAAAGGTACGATAAAAAATGCAAAGTTCTTATTTGACAAAGGAAGTCCAAAGGAGGACAGTGTCTGCAGTCTGAGCTCAGAACTCGGGCTGGTTCTGGTCCGTGGTTCTCGCAAACTTCCGAGTGTTTCCGATTCCTGACGAGTCGCCGGAGAGAAACGAAACTGAGTGGAGGCACTAGGGGGCGCCGGCCTGAGGAATCAGAAGAGGAAGAAGGAAAAAAATCCACCGTAATATTAATATGACAAGTTTGTGGAGAAAATCCCAAACAAATAATGATATAGTGGATGATTTTTTTGGAGACTTCTTTCAAAAACTGCGACCCCCATAGAGCCTGTCCTCCATCTGACGCAGAATCATCATGAGATTTAGAAAACGCTTTACTTTATGTCGTTGGACTCACAGTTACACATTAACTCAAAGGTAAATACCATTTTAAATAGACTCCAGTGTATTCTGCTGCCCTGTGTCTCACCTCTCAGAGCAGATACGGTCTGAGCTTTTCACAATAAAATCAAGAACGCAATAGACCTGAGTGGAGATTATAGAAACAGTCTTAGCTTAGGATGGAAAATAAGCAGACAAAAAGAAAAGGCACGTTAAAAAGCCTTTATTTAAACATGATATGTGGTCAACCGTGTCGACAATCGAATGCTAATCAATACTAAAACTCAATACTTTGTCGAGCAAGTATCGATACTAAAAACATCACATTCACAGGACAGAAATGAACCTTTCCGGAGCAGCTTTAGAACAGGGGCCCCGACACTTTTTCAGCTACTTATAAAATGACCAAGACAAAATGATCGACCTACTACAAAAATGCAAATCATTTATATATCTATAAATATATATAGAATCAGTCATAGTGGAACGGTTCTGGGACTTAATGATCTTCATGTGGGAAAAGGCCGACTCACATCAGAATCAGAATCAGAATCAGAATTACTTTTATTCATCCCCGAGGGGAAATTTTCTTTGTTACAGATGCAACCGACCAAGAGCATGTACATCAAACAAGTTACAAAATAAGCTAAATACAATAAGATAACGATAAAATAGCTCTCTCTGGGAAATTATTTACATCATTGACATCTTTATGACTATATACATGTGTGAGCCGGGAATAGGATAAAAAGGATTGAGTAGTTTGTGAGTTAAAGTGCAGCGTTCAACAGTTTGATGGCGACAGGCAGGAAAGATTTCCTGTGTCTCATAAATAAGTTTTTATAGATTTATCTCCATTTTATCTGACACGTGTTAATTTAAGCTTAAAATAAGCCAAACAAACTGTACTGCACTGAAACACCCCTTTTTTGGACCCTCACCCACAGTTTGAGAACCTCTTCTTTAAGAGAATTTCCACAAGCACTTTACAGCAAACTGTGAAGAAAGAGAAGTAAAAGTGTAGAATGATCCTGAGGTGTCGAAACCAGGACAGAATCCGGCCTGAACCAGAACTAAACTAGGACTAAAGCTTTAGACTCACTTTAGACTCACTTTAGACTGACTTCAGACTCACTTCAGACTCACTTCAGACTCACTTCAGACTCACTTCAGACTCACTTTAGACTCACTTTAGACTCACTTCAGACTCACTTCAGACTCACTTTAGACTCACTTTAGACTCACTTCAGACACACTTTAGACACACTTTAGACTCACTTCAGACTCACTTTAGACTCACTTCAGACTCACTTCAGACTCACTTTAGACTCACTTTAGACTCACTTCAGACACACTTTAGACACACTTTAGACTCACTTCAGACTCACTTTAGACTCACTTTAGACTCACTTCAGACACACTTTAGACTCACTTCAGACTCACTTTAGACTCACTTCAGACTCACTTCAGACTCACTTCAGACTCACTTTAGACTCACTTCAGACTCATTTCAGACTCACTTCAGACTCACTTTAGACTCACTTCAGACTCACTTCAGACTCACTTCAGACTCACTTCAGACTCACTTCAGACTCACTTCAGACTCACTTCAGACTGACTTTAGACTCACTTTAGACTCACTTTAGACTGACTTCAGACTCACTTCAGACTCACTTCAGACTCACTTCAGACTCACTTCAGACTCACTTTAGACTCACTTTAGACTCACTTCAGACTCACTTCAGACTCACTTTAGACTCACTTTAGACTCACTTCAGACACACTTTAGACACACTTTAGACTCACTTCAGACTCACTTTAGACTCACTTCAGACTCACTTCAGACTCACTTTAGACTCACTTTAGACTCACTTCAGACACACTTTAGACACACTTTAGACTCACTTCAGACTCACTTTAGACTCACTTTAGACTCACTTCAGACACACTTTAGACTCACTTCAGACTCACTTTAGACTCACTTCAGACTCACTTCAGACTCACTTCAGACTCACTTTAGACTCACTTCAGACTCATTTCAGACTCACTTCAGACTCACTTTAGACTCACTTTAGACTCACTGTTCGGACTCACTTCAGACTCACTTCAGACTCACTTCAGACACACTTTAGACTCACTTCAGACACACTTTAGACTCACTTCAGACACACTTTAGACTCACTTCAGACTCACTTTAGACTCACTTCAGACTCACTTCAGACTCACTTCAGACTCACTTTAGACTCACTGTTCGGACTCACTTCAGACTCACTTCAGACTCACTTCAGACTCACTTCAGACTCACTTTAGACTCACTTTAGACTCACTTTAGACTCACTTCAGACCCACTTCAGACCCACTTCAGACTCACTTCAGACTCACTTCAGACTCACTTCAGACTCACTTTAGACTCACTTTAGACTCACTTTAGACTCACTTTAGACTCACTTTAGACTCACTTCAGACTCACTTCAGACTCACTTCAGACTCACTTCAGACTCACTTCAGACTCACTTTAGACTCACTTTAGACTCACTTCAGACTCACTTCAGACTCACTTCAGACTCACTTCAGACTCACTTCAGACTCACTTCAGACTCACTTCAGACTCACTTTAGACTCACTTCAGACTCACTTCAGACTCACTTCAGACTCACTTCAGACTCACTTCAGACTCACTTCAGACTCACTTCAGACTCACTTTAGACTCACTTTAGACTCACTTTAGACTCACTTCAGACTCACTTCAGACTCACTTCAGACTCACTTCAGACTCACTTCAGACTCACTTCAGACTCACTTCAGACTCACTTCAGACTCACTTTAGACTCACTTCAGACTCACTTCAGACTCACTTCAGACTCACTTCAGACTCACTTCAGACTCACTTTAGACTCACTTTAGACTCACTTTAGACTCACTTTAGACTCACTTCAGACTCACTTCAGACTCACTTCAGACTCACTTCAGACTCACTTTAGACTCACTTCAGACTCACTTCAGACTCACTTCAGACTCACTTCAGACTCACTTCAGACTCACTTCAGACTCACTTCAGACTCACTTCAGACTCACTTCAGACTCACTTTAGACTCACTTTAGACTCACTTCAGACTCACTTTAGACTCACTTCAGACTCACTTTAGACTCACTTTAGACTCACTTTAGACTCACTTCAGACTCACTTTAGACTCACTTCAGACTCACTTCAGACTCACTTCAGACTCACTTTAGACTCACTTCAGACTCACTTCAGACTCACTTCAGACTCACTTTAGACTCACTTTAGACTCACTTCAGACTCACTTTAGACTCACTTTAGACTCACTTCAGACCCACTTCAGACTCACTTCAGACTCACTTCAGACTCATTTCAGACTCACTTCAGACTCACTTTAGACTCACTTTAGACTCACTTTAGACTCACTTCAGACTCACTTCAGACTCACTTCAGACTCACTTCAGACTCACTTCAGACTCACTTCAGACTCACTTTAGACTCACTTCAGACTCACTTCAGACTCACTTTAGACTCATTTCAGACTCACTTTAGACTCATTTCAGACTCATTTCAGACTCACTTTAGACTCACTTCAGACTCACTTCAGACTCACTTCAGACTCACTTCAGACTCACTTTAGACTCATTTCAGACTCACTTCAGACTCACTTTAGACTCACTTCAGACTCACTTCAGACTCACTTCAGACTCACTTCAGACTCACTTCAGACTCACTTTAGACTCACTTTAGACTCACTTTAGACTCACTTCAGACTCACTTCAGACTCACTTCAGACTCACTTTAGACTCACTTCAGACTCACTTCAGACTCACTTTAGACTCATTTCAGACTCACTTCAGACTCACTTTAGACTCACTTCAGACTCACTTCAGACTCACTTCAGACTCACTTTAGACTCATTTCAGACTCACTTCAGACTCACTTTAGACTCATTTCAGACTCATTTCAGACTCACTTCAGACTCACTTCAGACTCACTTCAGACTCACTTTAGACTCATTTCAGACTCACTTCAGACTCACTTCAGATTCACTTTAGACTCATTTCAGACTCACTTTAGACTCACTTTAGACTCACTTTAGACTCACTTCAGACTCACTTTAGACTCATTTCAGACTCACTTCAGACTCACTTTAGACTCACTTCAGACTCACTTCAGACTCACTTCAGACTCACTTTAGACTTACTTTAGACTCACTTCAGACTCACTTCAGACTCACTTTAGACTCACTTTAGACTCACTTTAGACTCACTTCAGACTCACTTCAGACTCACTTCAGACTCACTTCAGACTCACTTTAGACTCACTTCAGACTCACTTCAGACTCACTTTAGACTCATTTCAGACTCACTTTAGACTCATTTCAGACTCACTTTAGACTCACTTCAGACTCACTTCAGACTCACTTCAGACTCACTTCAGACTCACTTCAGACTCACTTTAGACTCATTTCAGACTCACTTTAGACTCACTTCAGACTCACTTTAGACTCACTTTAGACTCACTTCAGACTCACTTTAGACTCAC